>JAAAKO020045057.1:0-11717 GCA_010015015.2 Bolitophila cinerea
ATTTAAATTCGAAATTCACAAAAAAACGCTGAGCAATATTTTTTTATTTTTTATGATTTTAAAATCTAAAACATTTAAAAAAAAAATGTAAAAAACAGATCTAAAACAAAATCTGAATTTTAATCGATCCCGAATAAAAAATATTTTTTAAATTAATTCAAAATTCACAAAAAAAACGCTGAGCATTGAGCAATAATTTTTTATTTTAGAATTTAGATATCTAAAACATTTAAAAAAAACAAAATTTTGTAAAAAAAAAACTGAATTTTTATCGATCCCGTATAAAAATTATTTTAAATTTAAATTCAAAGTTCATCAAAAAAAAACAGAATTTTAAAAAATGTAAATATTTTATCGGTAAAAAGCAGTTTAAAAAAAAACTTAATTTTTTAATGATCCTAAATAAAAAATATTTTAAATTTAAATTTGAAATTCACAAAAAAAACGCTGAGCAATCATTTTTTTATTCCCAAATAAAAATTCTTTTAAATTTAAAATCAAAATTCATCAAAAAAAGCGATAAGCAATTATTTTTTAATTTAGAATTTTAAATCTGAATATTTTATCGATTAAAAATAAAAAATATTTTAAATTTAAATTCGAAATCTACCAAAAAAAACGCTAGACATTTTAGAATTTTGAAATCGATATCCCAAATAAAAAAGATTTTAAATTTTAATTCCGAATTCGAAATAAGTAAAATTCGACTTCGTGGCTGTAAGGAGATACATTCAACGCGAAGCAAATATAAGTACACAATATGTAATGTATATATATATATATTATATATATATATTGAATTTTATAGCATATTCTCTTATATTATATATAGAGTAAATCAGAATACGCTTGCGCGTATATTCTAAGAGCGTTTGCAATAAACGAAAATAGCTTTGCCAGCAATTCACGTTCTTGAAATATGTTGTCTAGAGAACCAGATCTCGCCTCGACGAGAAGCCAAAGGAAATATTTTTATTAGTACCGCACGCTTGGGACTGTCTATACTAATATACGATCAGTTCGATCTCAAATTGGAATTTGCGCTCTGGTTATTTACGTTTTGCCGAATGTTTGTTATCGCTGCGCCTTTGATTAACAGAAGCAGTGCATTAAATTCGTCTGTTTGTATTACGATCAGAGAATCAAAGTATCTCGACTCTCGCTGATTTGCATGTATTCAAATTCGAATTGATCATTTGGTCATTGTAGTTGTGTAATTGGATTTGGGATTTTACCGCAGCGTGGAATTATTTTCTACCGTTTTCATTTTCAAGTAGGCATTCCGTAATTTTGGCAAATGGATCACGTTTTATACAATTCTACTGGAGGGATTATTTCTTTAAAGACTATTTTTTTTAATTAAGAAAATCACATATTTGTTAGGTAGAATTTAAAATTATTCATCATTCACAATATATTCTTGATTGAGGCGACATTTAGGGCAGAAGTGTCTTTGCATAAAAAAAACTACAAAACCTTCGTTTTAAAACCTTGCTTCACCAACGATAAATACATAACAGATAACAAACACACTTATACAATGGTTAAGAAAGTAAATCACATTCAGTTGACTTTACAAAATCATGAAGTATACAAAAGATTTATTACGGCAGTGTATTATAATATTTTATGCATATATGCACATTAGGGTGACCGTTATATGAGTTATTATCGAACTTTAATCGATCAAATATGGTCCAAACAAATAAAAAAAATCAGAATTTAGACCATAAGGGTTAAAGATTAAATAAAATACAAAGTTTGAAAAAAATGTAGCGAAAACGTTTTAAAATCACAGTGTACATATTTTATGGTGGTCCAATGTCCATCCCTATTTTAGGGGTGTTTTAATTGTATGAATAAAGTTTATATGACAAAAAAGTAATAGAATCGAATAAATGTTTTTGTTTTTAAAAAAAAAACTGCATAATTAGATTTTACTTTCATTTTTTTTATGGACTAAATGTTGGAGCTAAAGGGTTAAAAAAAAACGTAAACGGTTTTTTTTGGGGTTATATCTAATGATGCAGTTTTTTTATTAAAAAAATCATTAATTCGATCCTATTAATTATTTTTATTATATTAGGAATTTTCATAAAAATATGAAACACCCCTAATATGGGGATGTACATTTGACCACCATAAAAATATTTAAATTGTGATGAGGGAGCAAAACTGAACATTTTGACGTTTTAAGTTTTTTTTAACGTTTCCGTTCTAATTTTTTCATTGCAGTCCTTTCGCCAATTAAACTTTTTTATAATGGGGTAACCCATACAAAATATTAAGGGTAATACTTTTTTAATTGTAGCAGCATCTCTGTAGACCAAATTCAGACAATTTTAAATTCTTAGCTCTTAGGACCGAATTTAGTCCTACAATTAAATACAAGGTACAAAGTCAGTAAAATGTATTGTATGTTACTTTATATAGAAAACTTTAACTCTTGTGGTCGAGGGTTAAACATGAATATAAAATTCTTAAAAAATCCACAAATTGTAAATTTTCAAAATAACGACAACCCTAATGTACATGTACATAAAATATACTTTGCGGCACAAAATTTATGATATATCTGCCATAAATTGCAATCATTTAAAACGCCATAAAACAAACATGTTAAGCTGATGCGTTATGCTAAGTGAATAAATTGTGTTTTGTACTCTCAAGAAATTGCACTGGCCAGCAGCGCGCAGTGCACTGAACATATTTATGCAAAAGCATATACAAAAGAGATACGAGTATACGTATTGTACGTATTATGTGCATGCGTTTGTGTACACTTCAAGAAAAACACTAATTCATATAATTCTGATATAACTAACTCAATGTTATACAAGACACAACAACAATATAATCTAATGATGATCACACAAACTTACAGACTTCCAGATGGTTTATTTCTGGTTTTTGATGGGCAGATTTCTTCTGAATTCGTTTGACGCTGGTTTTTTAATTAACTATTATGTGAATGTTATAATAATCTTATTGTGTATGATAGTATGTTTTCTTATGATAAAGTATACCATTTATGGAACTGAAGACGGCAGATCTTCTTTGAGATGATGCATATGAAAAATTCAATCTTCGCGGCGGGTTGAGAATTTAGTTATAGTTTAAATAGTTGTTTCTTTTGTATATGTATATTTGTATAGGCAATTCAGTTAAATTCAAAGTCACGATAATTAAATGCGGACCAAAAAACTATTTCATTTCAAATCATTGTAATCAGAAATCTTATTGAATTTTACTTTTAATCAGCGAAAGGAAAATAGATGCAATTGAGTGGTAATTCGATGGTCAACTGCTTGTTATAAATCGAATACAATCGACGGATTTTAAAAAAATTATAGTTCGTGTGTTAATGTTTTACTGTAATATTATTTTAAAATTGTTATTTTTTACCAATAAAAAAATGGTTTATAATTTTTGATGATTTGCAGATAAATTTTTTTGTATTATTAATAAATACAAATTTGATACAAAAATTATATATTTATTTAAAAAAAAAGATTGGAACTATTCTATTCTATTCAGCCATAGAGTAGTATGGGGCGAAATAGCCATGGGGCGAAGAGCAATTTCGTAATTTCTCGCTTACGGTGTGTCCTGCGAAGTTGATGTTTTGCATGAACAATGCTTACGTCAGGTCTCAAGATTGATATAAATATAAACCTGATCGGCAAAACAGATGCCGCTATATAGCGTCATTTGATATTTTTTTCTGTGTTACGTAAAATTTAATCGAAATATAAGTGTTTTTATAAAGTTATGTATAACAATGTAATTATAATTTTAGTTTTGGGATGTTCTTGGTTAAGGATTTATCGTGATTTGTGAAATCTGTGAAATGTGGCTGTGGAGGTGAAGCGACAGAACAACCGTTTTCTAACGTTCTTAAACGAGCGAAATTACAACAGCATACTTTCTGACGGCTACTTCATCGGGTCCGGATGGTGCGGTAAAACCTTCTGATTGGATGAAAGAAAACCACTTTTGTAAATTTTCAACGCTTTTAAAGATATGCCAGCATTACTAAAGATAATCTAGCACTGCTGATTTTAGCATCCATGATGTATCTAATTTGTCTTCCGCTTCATTAATCGTTAAAGTGTAATTTCTTTGTTTAACGTTGCCTGCGTTCTTTAATCACGTTAAAATTTCGTCAAAACCATTATGTCATCTCTGAATCATTCCGGATTTAGCGTAAAATCAATAACCAGAAAAGTATCAATTTTGTGCAAAGGGGTCGTTCAAAATTATAATGGTTTGCATTCTTCTAAAAAAATAATTGTTTGGCTTTTCCAATATTTTTTTTCATGAATTTTCAGACAAAAAAAATGGCCCCACCTGGTGAGGTGAAAAAACCACTAGAAAGGGTCAACGAGAATGGCTGTAGCTTAAAATCTTTATAAGAGATAGGACTTTGAATTCTTCAAAAAAGACTAGCGAAAAGATAAGGATTAGGGAATGCAATACCTGTATTACCGAAACCGGGATACCGGCCATATTTAAAATACCAAATTCCCGTATTGAATCACCTGTAAACCGGTATTTCGATATTTTTTTCGTTAAACGTACTTAGCGTTATTTTTTTTCATATGGTAAATACTTTCCATCGGTCAACTGTCATATACAACCAGACGAGAATGTCTAATGTCATTCACAACTTTATAAGGAAAATGATGGGAATGCCACCATCAATTATTGTCTGTTTACATTGTTTCAAAATCAGCAACGCATTTTATATATTTTTTTTTAAATTAAAAAAGAAAATCCGCTTAGGATATCTTCGATTGAATAGACAAATCAGTTTACACTTTACACAAACCCAAATTCAAACAAAGTTTATGATGACGCATCTTCTAAGTTCTAACCACAGGATGGTTACGAAGATATAGTTAAGGAGTTATTTGAGCATTTATACTATGTATTATTTCTATCAAGTAGAGTTGTCAAATGAATGTACGAAACGTTTCGTGTATATCTATAAAAAGGCCTTCAACTCGTGTAAAAAAGTAAAAAAAGATACAAAGTTAAACAAAATGGAAATGAAAGAAACCTTGAATTTCGACCTTGATTAATTCTTCTTCTTCGTGTGGCACTTAAACCCAGCTGGGTCATGGCCGCATCCTCAACTTCCCTCCTCCAAATTGCACGGTCATGAGCTCTGGCGGTTCAATCACAAACCCCCAGACGTCCAACAAAGTTACACGAAGCTCGTTATTTGGTACGCGTCCGCCAGATACCATCTTCTTCTCTTGCTGGACCGACGATTCTCTGCAATACTGTTCTTTCGAAAAATATAAGCTTCTTCTCTTCGTTCTACGTCAACCAAGCTTCGCAACCGTAGAATACGAACTGACGCAACAGTGTCTTGTACACAGTTATCTTCGTCGTGCGAGTAAAGACTTTGGATCGGAAGTAATTTGACTTTGAGAAATTCTACCTTCAGAAATTAGATCTTGTAAAATTTCAACTTGCGAAATTTGATCTGAGGAATCATTTTATTTTATGACTAAAAATTACTGCAGTAAAAATAAAAAGACCAGTTTGGCTAGAGGGAATTTAAGTAAAAAAATGCATCATTTTTTTTGTGATTTCTAAGTGTGAGGAGAAAACCAAAGGTCCATGTAGAGTAGAAGCACTTTTTTAAAAATTGTATTTAGAATACTAGTATTATAGGATTATATACAATTTAAAATACTAGTATTTAAGCCTATATATTTCTTAAAAGTGATTTTTATTTGTGTACTAATGCATATAAAAAAGTACTTTGAATTTTAAAAATTCGTCAATAAATGAATATTTCCATAACAACACGATAAAGTTTTTAAATCGTTTCAACTGTAACCTTTGTTCAAGACGATCGACACGCTAATATGTTAATTTTACACGATTTTGAAATTTGACAACAATACATTGGATATGCATGAATTAAAAATATTTAATATTTATAAACACTTGTCTATTTTTCAAATTAAAATCTTTAGAATTTTTTGGAACATGCTAGAATTTAAATTAAATTTATCCTATTGTTTATGTTTTTAAATCTATATCTAGCATTGAAACTCACCTCGATCGAATCTTCTCTCCATTTTCTCCATCTTTTTCCACTGCTTGGCGTGCTGAAAGGAAATGTACGCCGCTGCAATGAGGAACATCAGGCATGCAACACCTGCCATGATCAACGATATCGTCTGCCAGTCCCACATGTTGGACTCTTCGGTTTGACGTTGTTCTTTCCGACGCTGCACGACCATCAAATTAACTTTTTTGTAAATATGCAATAAAATCGTGGTTCATCTACTATAATATTAAACCTACCTCCTTCCAATTGTTCTGAATACGTTTCTCAGTGTGCTCCAGCCAATTCCAATCAAATTCTAGGTCATTAAACGTGCCACACACGGTATCCTGGTGTGGCTGACACGGTCTCAGCACGATGGCGTTGGCACCACACTGTGTGCACTCAATGCACGAATCTAGGATGGCGTCCCACCAGAATGTTTGCAGACAGGGTGTACCGTGGCACACAGAGCAACTAGTGGTCAACAGCACGACCAGTGCGAGGTACACGGAGTTCAGGTACGTTGTGGTGGCGCAGTAGGATGGCCATGGAGGCATAGTCTGTGGCACGCATATGCAAACAAAAGGCAATTAATATAAAAGAGAAACGACACGATAGCAATATATTGGCAATGCGATAAAGCAGAGGCATTGCATGTTTGCAGTGCGTGAATGCATTTTCAGTACAGTACCGGGCAACTAAATTAGTTCGATACTTCGTAATTTTTTTTTGTCATGTGTATTCTCAAAATGTTAAAGAATCTATATATAAATTTAAGAAATATTAGAAGATTGAAAAAAAAATATAAAATATAAAAATATAAAATATATATTTATGTTAATAAAAACAGTTATATAATATTTTTGGTTGCAGGTGTATTCTCAAAATGTTAAAAAAATTAAAGATTGAAAAATCACCATTTTTTTGCCGTTACTGTACGTTCATAAATGGAAACGAGAATTCGTATGCAACTTCCGATTGAATAAATTATAAGAAATATCGTATGCATGCAATATTTACACTACAACTATATACAAGTCTATATACATATATGACACCATATAAAATTATACAAATACCCATCAATATACAAATATATATGCTCAAACAACTTAACGCGCACATACAAATAACAACAATACATAATTGAAAAACATTGAATAACTAGGATTTGCTCGACGCACAATTACAACTTTATTATTTTCTTCCTGTGTTTACATGCATTATTCAACAACGACATGGCTCATATTATGTTCGTTTGGTCGTCGGTACACATTATTTTGTAATCAAACAAAAATTGTGGCTTTTTAATTGGTCGGCGAGGCGCGGCGATTGGTTCAATACACGCTTTTGTATACGAGTATATGTTGTACAATTGTACATTGTTTGTACTTGTGTTCTTACTTAAATTAAATGGATGTGTTTGTGTATGTAGCTTTGTGTATAATTATATGACATATGAGCACAACCACAAATAATGTTTGTGGTGTACTGAATATTGTCTTGTGGCTTTCTAATGGCGGTTTAAAGTATTTACAGCTTATGCATAATAATGAGGTACTGTGCGATGACATTTAAGTCACTTTTAATAATAATTTTATTCACTATGCTCTATGCATTTATTTGGAAAGTACAGATAAGTTTATAATCTATTTATACTGTAATGAAATGATTTAACTAAATTGATTCTTAATTTAAAACATGTTTAATTTATTCAATAATTGTATTTTTCAAATTACTTATTGTATATTTCAAACATATGTCATTTATTCAATTATTGAATAGGTGGATGGCCAACATAGTTAGCACTACTTCGCTATGCAATACACCACACCAGCATATCGACCAATATAATATTATACGAGCTACATGCTCTTTTTGGCGAGCTGAATTAAAAGGACAATCATTCTCCGCCAACCCAATTTATAAACCATTAGGTTAAAGTATGGCGTAAGAAATAACCAAGTAATGTTTAGTTTATAATTATTATTTGTTACGCCAGTAAATAAAAAAAACAATGGCGGTTTCTTTTAGCAGATTTAACTCTGGCGCTTACGGCCACACACCGCTCTTTTTATTTGATTACTAAATATTAAAAAAAAAATCTTAAATTAAAATAAGATTTGATTTGATGTTTTTGATGTGTTTTCGAGCAAAAAAATTGTACCTCTAGGATAACTCCACAAAAAGAGCACAATTAAAAGAACGTGATTAATCATAAATTAAAATGTTCATATAATTTTAACTTAACATAGCAGATTTGTCATACGGCTTTATTTTTAATATAACAAAAATTAAAGCAGACAATTGCAAAAGCACTGTCCTAAATTTCTTTTTACCAAATATTCCGAAATAATCAAGGGTGGGTTTTTGTTTACTTTGATTCAATTTATAAAAAACCTACGATTTTATCGGAAGCCAAACTTTGGAATTTTTTTAAAATTACCATGATTTTTTATACCGTTTTATTAAAATCAGCTCTTCTAATACGATATAAAAATAATTTTAAAAGTACATCTAAAAAACATATAGTTCAAGAATAAATATAATATCTTAAAACCTAATAGCATAACATAAATAGCTTTCCAAAAAAACAACAAAAAAAATAGTTAATGTGCTCCTAAAATAAATAATGTTCACCTTAAAAAAAATATGTGCACTTAAAATAAGCTGAGAAAAACACATGATCAACCATAAAGTATAATCTGCCCCAATAAAAAAGTTTTTGTTTATTTATAATTATTTTTGAGTGATAATAAAATTTCTTCTTAACAGATTTTTTATCCAGCTCTTTTATGTTTGTAAAAAAACATGCGGAAAAGGTCATATATAGTTTGGTAATTCTTAGACACTTTATAAAAAAATATATTTTAAATGTTTTTGTACTATTTTTTTATGATTGCACAGGAAATAATAATTTACCATTAAAAATGAAAGATAATTTTTAACAACTAAATTTGGCATGTGGCATCCTAAATTCGCTTGGATTTGAGCTTTTTAATTCTTAGATTACTAAAATAAGATATTCCTCGGCCAAATAATCGCTAATATTAATCATCCAATTATGTATAAACAACCAATTTATATTAAACTTGTTTTTAGCGCTCCGTTAAAAAAAATTAAATGATATGTTATACAAAAAATAGCCTAATAAATTTATAAAAAGTTACCCATACATGTTTTTTAAAAAATGCATATTCAAGAATCTACACTAAAAAAAACTGATTTCATATTTTCTTCCTAATATGTATTTACAAAGATTATATTATTTATTTTTTTACACAGCGTAATCTTTTTTGTATCGAATTTAGTTCAGGTTTCGCGAGACTTTTGTTTATTTCGAACAACTTTAATCGCTCTTTCAGCCGCCTATGAGTGGCATGTAATACCTTTAATGAGATTCTCATTCTGGTTCTGAAAAAAAAATTTAATTGCTTATCGGTGAATGAACGAAGCATGGTTTGCTCCGAAAAGTTTACATCTTTAAAGTCCACCAGGTCATAATAGCAAGACATATAGGTATTGTTGATCAGTACTAAGATCTTTTAGGATTGTAGGAAAATCAGCTAATTGGATCGATTGGTAGAATCGTCAATTTCTCGCAGTTTTTTAAAGCCTTACCACTCGGACCACTTGTATCACCGTCTAGGCAAATAATTAGATGACGAAGAGGAAGTTAATTTGCATGCAATTGACATACTAACCATGGGAGTGATTTGTTTAGCTTGTTTCAAATGTACTATCACTCCTTCCTTCCTTATAGCATACAAGTCATTGGGCGAAATGGAGTTGTCAGTTAGAAATGAATGGATTGCATATATAATGTTTCCAGCTGAACCTGATTCTGGGACAACATGGCCAATGTATTGTGAACTGGGCTAAGCTATCAAAACGATGTGTTCTTCGGATGATGTTTGTCGACGATTACCAGACATTTTCAGTGTTTGGTCTTTTCGTCCATAAAAAACCACCCAAGCATATTCTCGATCACTTTGTTCTTTGTTCTTTGTTGTTCATAGCGTAATCTCTTCCGAGAACGTCGTACCTTATTACGATTAATAACGTCGGTGT
The DNA here is from genome assembly GCA_010015015.2 of Bolitophila cinerea. Lineage (NCBI taxonomy): Eukaryota > Metazoa > Arthropoda > Insecta > Diptera > Mycetophilidae > Bolitophila > Bolitophila cinerea. The sequence continues at coordinate 10,142 of JAAAKO020045057.1, forward strand.
TGTCCTCTTCATTTACAATGCCGTAATCTTCAAGTAACGCCTCTCTGTCCGATGTACCATCTGCCGTTAGTGCCAATGTCGAAAACTCACGAGAAGTTCCAGCTCGAGGCGATTCATTTACAGGATTCTGATCAACCTGTGATCTTATAAGAATTCGTCTTTGGGTTTTACCATTATCATTATGGAGATTTGGCACATCTTTTATTACATCATAGTGCATAACTCGTACTGTCTTTCGCGAAATCTTGATTATCTTTCATGATTGCCACAATCTGTTGAAACGATACGGTGGGAATAGACGCCTTCTTCTATAATTGATCCGTTTGTTCCGCAACTAATAGAAAGTCTGGTCATGGAGGATTGACTTCATTTTGTGAATGTAAAAGGTGGCATAAAACTTCTCTTATTGTCGGTAATGATTAACTGGAATAGGTCTACAATATGATCCTAAAAATGGGCATCTTGCAGCTGACCTGGTGTTAGAACTTGCCATTGTAAAGTTTAGTGTAATATATCGTTTACCTAATTTATGACATATGAAATTGATTCATAACTTTATAAAATAAACTTCATGTGTAATTTCAGTGTGGTTTTTAAAATATGCATTTTTTTAAAAACCATCTATAGACAACATTTTATAAATTTATCAAGCTACCTTTTTGGGGATTATTATTTTTTATAGTAAAACAGTTTTTAAGTTATATTAAATTATAAATATAAAAAAATGTATACAAAAAAAAATTGTGTACTTTTTTAAATACACTTTTTTTTTGAAAACCATGCATGGACATTTTTAAAAAATAATTTTTCCCTTTAATCCCTTTAAACATCAGGTGACAAAATATCTTAGTTTAAAAGTCAATTTTTGAACAAAAATAGCAAATTGTCAAAACTTCAAGCTCATTGCGCGACCGGTGAGACATTTAAAAAAAGGAAATTACGCCAACAAATTTAATGATTTTTTTCTATCTTTTGCATACCCAGGTCAATTTCATTTTTGAGTTTTTAAAAATCAATCCATACTCTGTACACTGACAATGAATTGTATGATTTGTACTTTGATTATGAGATGAATGAGAAAAAGTTAACTCTATTTTTTAAGTCCGTCAAACAAATCCACATTAAAAACTTTAGTTAATTGGGAGAATTACATAATAATAGTGAAACCTAACCGAAACCCATTAAACCGCTTCAAAATTCAGAAAGTTTTATTCGCAGCCTTATCACCACAGGTTTAAGTTGAGAGAATATTCTTATAATTATTTAATTTTTACAGCTTAGATGAAAATTTCTTGAATTTAAAAATATTATTATTAAAAAAGAGTTTAAATATTACCTTATTTAGTCTTTTCATTAAAAACGTAAAGTTGCCTCATAAACTGCGTATTTTTTATACTAATTTGGCTATAATTGGATATACAAACGGTGTGTGGCCGCAAGCGCCAGTCACAAAGCTGCCAACACAGATATGACACAAGTGCCATGACTTTATGAATTTAGAGCCAACTCTCTGACGAAGCAATGTCACTGTCGCCATCTCTTTATGAATTGATCGGTAATGTCAGCCAAAGTCTTT
>JAAAKO020045068.1:0-26820 GCA_010015015.2 Bolitophila cinerea
TTGTCATAGTAAAAAAGGCGTCTGTCCCAGGGTAGTATCCTTCATTTAAAAGAATGTTTAAAGCCATAGTGAAAAAAGTAGGTCACAGGCTAGGATATCCGCCTTTCCAACTAACCGACATTCTCAAGAGTTGTTTTTCTAAACCAAATCCTTCCACGGGACATTTTTTAGCCTCAAAATTGGTCGCAGGCCGCAAATAATAAAAAAAAATAAACAATCAAATTCAAATATTTATTTTACTTAAATATTACTTTACTTGCAATTTTTTTGCCATCCTAACTGATTTTGAGGATTTTTTTAAAAGAGAACGACGATTTTATTTTTATATTTTATTTTATAAAATACAAATTTGCTCAAATATGTAGAACCAAATGCAGAAACGATTTTTATTTTATTCCGATATACATTTTTTTTTGAAAAAAATAAATCTCTATTTTTTAAGTAATTCTTTTATTTCAATTTGCAAGTATTGTGGCACGGAGCTGCTGTTCGATAAGGTGATCTCAATACTTTATGGATCTTCTTGCGAATTTAGTTTTTATTGCGATTCGATTTTTAAATGATAAGAGTTTCTAAACAAATATAGTGCTATATATTTTCAATATTAAATAAGATTTAAAATCAAATTAGAATACAAATTGCGCCCAATTTTTTTTTATAACAATAAATATATTTTTGTACCCATAAATAAAATTTTGGTACCAAAAAAATGGTGTTAAGCTCTCATTCAATAAACGATAATTTAATTTTATTTGAAATACGATTACAAGCAACAGTTATCAAATTTAATTTTTAGTTAGCAGCGATATCTCCTCAAATATGCATGGATGTTGGCTGCGATCATACGTCCACTGCACTTAAATTTAGGGTCAATATGAACAAGATAAGCTCTTTTTGGAAGTTACTTACATACTTAGGGAACGATAATGTCGCGGGTTGCACAAAACAACCCGTGGGCCGCGGGTTGGCCACCACTGTTTTAAAGCAATAGTTAAAAGGCACCGTATAATCATACAATATCACTAAAAGAGGCATAATGAACCCAACTTTTGAGGCTAGCATCCCGCTTTTCTTTCTAGGCGGTCAATCTTCCAAATTAATATCTATCTATCTATCTATCTATCTAACTATCAAAAAGGGCACCGGTGACAGGGTATTATTCGCCATCCCACTATCCGCTATTTCAAAGGGTTTTTTGACTATTGGGTTTTAGGCCACGAATAATTAGGTTAGGACGTTTTAAATCATGACGAAAAGGCTGTCCCAGAAATGATTAAATTAAGCTATGTTTTTCATATTATTATGTTTAGTAGAAATGTATTAATATAATAGAAGCCGTGAGTATGAGACAGTTTTGTGTCTCGCAAATACCTCTATTGTTTGGTTACATTTTGCAGATGATTCTTTGAATAAATCAGTAAAAGTTATATTTTAGTGTAATTTATTAAGTTGGTTAAGGATTGGTACCAATCAGCATCAATTTTTGAGTAATAATAAGGATGTTAAGGTTTTGGTAAAAGAACAATTGTCTCGTTAGATGGGCGAGCTTACTCGACCTAATCCTGTTCGACTTTTTTTTTAATAGTGCATTTCGGTTGCTTCAAGAAAAATTATAGTATAAATATAGTATTCTCGTAGCAAAGAATACAGTGCAAACATTTTTTTCTTCGGATCTCAATAGGATTCAAAATTGTGTACGACAAAATCCAGCATAATCTTTATGTTGAAAAGAAATCACAGACATAATTTGCTTTATTTTTATTATTTTTTTTGCTTGGTTAATATATAAAGTGTTTTTTAAACTTAGAAACGTGTTTTAGACACAATCAACCCGAAAATATTTTTCGGTTTTCCATTTTTAAAGATAGAATTTTTTCATATTATTTTTTTAATTTTTATCGAAAGGTATAAAATTGTGAATAATTAAAATATAGTTTTGTATTAAAATTTAAGTATTTAAGATTTAATAAAACACCATATTCAATGTCGTGTTTGAATCATGTAGATTGTTGTATAGTATCAAAGATATTAATATTAATATGAGTATAATATATACTTATATGGTAGCACGTAAAATTAACTTAAGCATTCAAATTAAAAAAAAAAACTAGCTACATGACCCTTTCCCTTCCCCGATTTTTATTTAAAATTTTAGTAATTGGTTTTTGCTCATCCGCAAAAAAATAGTTATGGATGATGTACTGAAAATTGAAGAAGACAATAGCAAAGAAGAGCAGCCCCGAATTTTTTACAATTGAGACGATTTAAAATTACGAGAAGACGTCAATTTGTATTATGTTTTAAATGTAAATCAATCCGTCTTCTTATAATTTTTAAATTGTATCCTGTAACCCTGCTACAATAGAGATTAATAAATTACAAACATAATGAAAACATCGAAAATATCGGTTTAGAATACAAAATATTTATTCAGATTCAAATTGAGTGTAACGGACATTTACGAATTAAATGTCAGCCCATAAGAACAAAATTCTATTTGGTGAGCTTGATCTTGGTCACAAAGCAGCACTGGTCATTTTCCATGTCTGGGTTGCGCAAAACCCACTTGATGTCATAGGTTCTCTGAAAAAAAAACATATTTTAATAAGAAACGTTGTTTACATCGAAATGCGTATAAAAAAGCGGTTTTTACTTACCACTGGAAACTTCTTGGAGGTCACGAAATTGTAAGTGTACGTTTTCTTGCCATTGGATACAATCGGGCACTCGGTGTGTGTGCAAGCATCGGGATTCATGCCGGCAAAGGGTAAGTCACCGTCGGGTGAAGCCCAGTAAACAATTCCGTGAGCAGCGGTTGAGTTGTAGTCTGGGTGATTTGATGGTGATTTAATAATAATAAAATTTCTGAATACTGACAATGGGAAATGCTTACGTGGCGTGTAGTCGAACTCTATGATTGGGGTCTTGCCACGCTTGACCTTGCACGGCTCATTTTCGGCTGCTTCGGGACATGGAGAAATGCGAACCTCATTGACATCACAGTTTGTAACTAGAATTTATGAAAATTAAATTTTAAAATATCATGAATGAAATTTACATAAATAAATGGATTTTCCCAAATAATTAAAAATATGTACATACTAATAAACAAACTTAATCATCATACAACCACTTCTGATAAGAGAAGATGAAAGGTCATCGATGCTGACATACATACTCGCAATATTAGCGCATTTATTATGCTCTTTATATTTATACAGTTTGTACATACAAAAGAAATAAGATTAAAAATACTTTCGATTTTAGAATAACAGTAAAAATATGGCGCATGTTGGTTAAACAACGAATATTGCATTCACTTCAAACAAGAAAAATTGAAAATACACAAACCTTGATTCTTGCATGCATAGAATTGGACCACCTCGGCAAGAACGCTGGAAGCCACCACAGAGAGAATCAAAAAAGTAAATAGACCGTTCATGGTTGTCGGTTTCGTTTTCTTTCTACACACAAAAAATATTTTTTCAATTACAATTTAAAACATGCAAACTTTGATCTTCGGCAGTAGACAGACAACGACTGAGTGGAGATTTATAAATTATAATACATTCAATAAAGATTACTGTTATTTGAGTACACATTGAGTACGAGTATTTCTCAACTACTCATGACTTTAGTACATAATATATATAATATATACATATTTATATTTAAAATTGTATACAGTATATAAAAACACGATGAAAACTATATATTTAAATGAGATTCTGGACAATTGGTCTATAAATAGCATATCATTGAAGCTATCTGTATTTTTTTTTGCAGAAGCTGGGATTTTGAAATCTTGTGAACATATGATTTAAAATTTAAAACATAAAACATTTTCGTTTATTATATATATACTCTCTATACGGTTTTTATTGTTCAAGGGTGGATCGCAATGTAATTAAAACTTTTTATTAAAAAACTACAGTTAAAAAGAAAGTTAATTAAAATTCTAAAACGGAGTTTCAAACTTAGTGTTAATGAAGATTCTTCGAAATGTCCAAGAATTTCCCATTCAGTTTAAAGAAAAAAACGTAGGGAAATATCTTTTAAATTTATAAAACTTATTCAAAACAAAACGGGAACATGTTGTTTTAACTCTATAGAACCGTGTATGGGCCATAATTAACCAGAAGTATTTACTTGTATTTGAGAGCACCTTTTTATATAATTAATTTTCTAGTGACGAATTATCTCATTCCCTCTCGAGATTAATAAATTCTAATTGAAAATACTTTTTAAAATGCGATCGCAATGGATAAATTTTGTTCAATATTGCTGGAAATCCGAAATGATATTAAAATATCGATCAATAGTGCAGATCCTATTGTTTTATACATCGGTAGTCGAAAATCAATTTTTAATTATGTCAACATTAAAAATAAATAAATCGAAAAAAGTTGAGATTTATTAAATCTATCTATCAGTAGAAGACAAACTCAATGATGTTAATTAAATTAAACATTTAAATTTAAAATAATACTAGTACTAGCGATCTCTTTTTATTTGCGGAAATTAGGGGCAATTGCTAAAATATCGATAAATTGTAAGAGATTTGCGATCGCCGACATTTTTGAAAAAAAAATCTGAATCTTCTGTTATAAATATTCATAAAATTTAAGGTGATCTCTAAAACGAGTACAGATTAACGGGCGATCGCTGTAATTGATTTTATATACATTTTTTGAACATTCTTCACTCGTTTTAATCGTGATTTAAAATAAAACAGATTTTCACTAGTTTTATTTGTTTTATTGGATTTAAAATAGTTTTAAAACCGACTAAAATACGATGAAAGTAAAACACGGTTATCGTTGGTTTTACGTACGTTTTAAATAGATTTTGATATTTTTTTATCAATTTTTTTTTGATACAATTAAATTGGAAATACGTGTATTGTTGGTGATGATGAGAGACAGGTCCAGCTCGTACGGCACATACACTTCTGGATTATTCCTCTCCAGAGAGACGATCATATCTTCGGATAAGTTGTTGGAATATAGTAATCTTCATCTCCAGAAAATCTCTCTATGAGACAGCAGTTTTTGTACCACACCCTCCCATCTATTGGATGAAGTGTACCGCGGAACTAATACTCTAGGGCATATTGACTTAAAATATGTTTCCAAAGCAAATGCCCGGAATGAAGGAGTCTGGCCTAAGAATGATCTCTAGCTCCAGATAGATTCGTGACACTTTGATGAGGACTTCTAACATCCGCTGTGATTTATCCACTTTTAAAGCAGATGAGGGACTAGTTCGCATAATGCCAATTCAATCCAGTAGTTAAAATTTCTATAATACCATTTAAATCGATAACCTTTTTGCTCTCTGCCACCACAGGATAAAGATATAAAAATGGAAATTTGTGTTGTGTATATTTGTGTTTTTGTGTATAGCATAAATTATACTACAATCTATCATTTTTGTCCTAAGAAAGATCAATCAAATACATGCACGCGATTTGATCTGGCTGACTTATCAAAGAAAGCCAAGCTCAAATAATACGACCGTGGAACGAAAAGATGATTGCAATCAGGCTAAGGCATTAGACAAGGAAAAATTTAAACATGTCGAACATTTTCAAACATCAATCTCCAAAGTGTTTTAAGAGCCCATCTCTGCATCGTCTCAAATGTACTACAGTCGTAAAATAAACAATCTGACTGTGTTTAAAGGTGGTCACAATAAAACAAGAGTGGAATTTCCGAGACACAATGGTGTCTCATACTCACGGCTTCTATCCTATACATATATATTCTAGTGAACTTAATATATTTGAATTATACAAGTAAAACATTTTTTACATGTTTGAGAAACTAGAAATAATTATCTTATTATGACAAATCGAATTTTTTTAAAAATAAATTCTTTTTTTCTGGGTCACCCTTTACGAATGATACAATTATTTTCACATTATATCGTAGCTGGTTTCTTGTTAATGAATGTGAACGTTTTGCGCTTAAAAAATGGTTGTCGTAAAGCAGTTCAATCTACGTACTAAAATAAAAATTAAAATATAAACATTCGGACACCCTGTAAAAATTTTTTCTAAACCATAAAAAAATATCACTCTAAAATTCCGTATCTCTTAAATTCCGCAGCTTTAAAATTAAGTATCGATTAAATTTCATAAATCCAAAATGTAAATATTTCAAAACCATGCAACTGTCATGGAAAAAATATCAACGCTAATGAAAGTAAACATGTAATAATAGTACTATCACTTGAAATGGCATTTACTAGGTTACAAGTCTTGCGAGATTTAGGAATTGCGTAATTTAAGAGCTTCTTAATTTATGAGATATTGAATTTCAGCGGAGCGAAATGAAGATATGCTAGATTTAACTCAGGGCCTCCACGAGACACACATTAAGACAGGACATATGTCACGACTTAAGAACGACCCCAATGTGTCATGACATAAATTATGTCTACTGATATGTGCGGCATTTATGTCCTGACTTATTTATGTCTATAGGTTGCCGATTTTTTTTAAATTTAAGTTCCCAGCCGTTGTTGGACATATTTCAACATTGTAAGATCTGTCAGATATTGGAATTGTTGGAAACGATTGTTGTGATATGTGTATCGTGTATGTGTTTGTATAAATATGAAATTCAAATTCTTGTATAGATTTTTTTGTAGAATATTATATTTCCTGACTATTGAATATGATATTATATAATATTCACTCAAAAAATGTATGAATATCAATTAATTTGCATTTTTTTTTTTTTAGAAAACGAGAAATATTTGCATTATCGATGAATAATGGCAAACACATTATATTAATCTTCGAACACAGAATTAAGTAAAAAATAATTTTTAAATCATCAATATCAAACTATGTTTGATAGTTTTCAAACTGGTGCAAAATCAAAAGGATAAAATAAATCGTTTTGAAGAGACAGTTGATCTTTTATAGGAGATTACATTGGGATTATATAAAGGTATTTTAAATTAAACAAGAGATACATTTTTAATTTTCCATGTTTTATATAGATATATTTTATATTTTATTGTTTTCTTTATAAGTCTTGCACGCTATGTGCCTGTGTGCCAAGTATGAGCTGGATCTGACAAGTTGAAGTGGGTTAATGGTGGTTGTTGAAAGATCTATCAAAGGTGATATTTTCCAAGTCAAGTTAAAGAAAGATTTTGAAAGGGTGTCCCTATATTCCTACAGTTTCGTAATATGATCATTTTTTTTCCGAACTGTGTTATTTTTTGGTAAATTTATATATACATATATATCTTTCTTTCTCTTTGGTGCTCTCTCCTCTATCCTTCTCTCTCTCTCTTACTATATCCATTTTACTTTATACATTTCTCTATTTCTATCTCTGTCTCTAACTTTCCCTTTCATCTCCTATCGCTACACCTATATCTTCCTATATCAGAACTCCTCTCTCTATATTTATTTCACCACGCTTTTCATTCATCAAAATAAAATAAATAATATAAATATAAATAAATATCTTGTTACGTGGATTGTGGAATGGTCTTTGAATTTAAAACACATAAAATTTCAGTTTTTGTTAGAAATTGAGATTCATGGAAGTATTTGTGGTCAGACTAATTATTGCCATCTAAAACTTATTAAAATTGTAGATGTAGCTTTTTAAATACAAGCCCTCGATGTACGCAACGCACATATGTAATAATGTAATGTATGTGCATACGTTATGGTAACGTAACAAACATGATGTGTTGATGGCGCATATATGCACCGTTACGCATGACGGCGGCCGGCGCGAGGCGCACGCGCAAATGCTTAACTGAAATCCGTACTTTTCAAAAGTTGCGCTTAAAAATCCGCTCATTTTTTGTCTTGGTTTTCATTGTTATGTTTACCCATACACATACACATACATTTGCACTTAAATACATATAAATGTTATAGGCCAACAATTATACATAAATCTCCCCCATCTGGCCACTTTTTTTTGTAGTTGTGTGCGAGTGCGTGGGTGCTCTGATGTTCTTTTATACTATATGTGATGATGTGTTACTCGTATGGATACGGATGGCGGGATGACGCATATGTACAATACATATATATATATATATATATTTGGCAATGTTATCAAATAAACATCAGCAAACGCAAAAAAAGTCCACGAGTTTCGAAAATGTCTGTTTATTTTTAATAATTCAATTTCAGGTTTTATTGTATATAAGTATAGGTATAGGTACATACGCGCAATACATTATAATTGTTGTTGTTAGTCATCCTTGAGCCAAAGTATTGTATTTCTTAATTACGTACTTTTAGCAGATTATAAATGTATTATGTATTGCATATATTTGTGTATACTGTGTTTAAATTGCTTTTAAATATAAAAAAGGCCTATAATATCATTTAACCACACGATGCTTTATATTAAATTATTTGTGTTCGTTTGTACCTTATAAATAATCTATAATATATTATAGTATTTATTGACAATAATAAAATGTGTCGAGATGATCATCATTTATGGACCGATTACGCATTCATTTAAATATAAATGGTGTCAGTTTCTAACATTAAACATTTTATATTTAAATTGTAAGTAAATCGAATTCAATGTAATTTGGTAAAAGTGAAACCTTCAGTCTCAGTTGGAACAGCCCAATGTGAGGTGTCCGTTATATTTTAGTCGATGACGGTGATATTTTTCGATTACTCACTCTTAAGCACACAACGACCGACTTTTAATACTGAACCCGGTGTAAATAAATTGCAATAATAAATCAATTCTAAGGTCTCTAAAGAATGTATCATCATGAATGTATTTTCAAATAGTTTTTGTGGTTATATTCTTTTTTACATTTACAAATACCTATATATAGAGATAAACATATCAAATAGCATAGTATATATTATATATAGTATTTGAATTTGGAACATTTAATCAATATTTCCATGGTACTGGCGCGGAACGCTAAAAACAGCGTACTCACAGGTTAATAGTCGTGCTTTGGCATTGAATAAAAAATCAATGCATTCAACTTTGCGTGAGTATACGTTCTAAAATCTAAAAAAAGAAATATAGTACTACTCGTTGTCTTAGTATCTTATATATTTATTATATATTTTTTGCTAATACAGTTTTAAAATCAGAAAACATGTTTGGGATGCGGTACCGTTTCTTTTTTGACAAAACTACTTATATCATCTGAAGAGGCCTGAAAACTATTAGAAGGTAAAACGCTGACATTCAAACATCTTTTGCCCCGAGACAGTAAACATATTATGGGCGTTTTTTTCGTGAAAAAATATTACAAATGATATCACTTTATAATTATTATTGTACCTATCATTAGAATATAATCACGTACCAAAACCATTCTTAGGCTACGGTGCTAGAAACCTAGTAAATATGATTTGATTTATTGACTTTAAGTCCGTTTTTATCAAATATTAGTTTCAGATACAATACAAAGTAATGGACTTTTTTTCAAATAACTTTTACTTAAAATATTTTTTTGTAAAAAGTATTTTCCACTTTGTATTTCAAAATACTACTATACTAATAGATTTGTTCTATTTCCATGGTACTAAAATACTTTTTTGTATAAAATATGCTTTAATAGTTTTCGAAAAACTTTTAAGGTATTCAATAGGACTCTCGCCTACGACTGCCTATTGGATGTACACAATGATAGTGAGACCATCAATCTCATTTGCAGCAATAGTATGGTGGCCTCGTATTATCAGATCAAAACAAATTGCAACACTTGCAAGGAGTTGCTTATCAGCGTTAATAGAGCCAAACGAACCGCACCAACAGCCGCTTTCGAAATGTTACTGGACTTACCTCCGCTGGCTCTATTTATAGAGGCAGAAGCGTTTTTGATAGCTCAAGGATTAAGGAACATCACGTTATGGAATACGAATGGGAACAACAGGAACAACATAGGCCACAGGAAGATAACAGAATCTGTTTTCAATAAAACATACTAAATTATGCCAACTGATTAAATGCTCCCAAAATTCAATTTCAAAATAAAATATATTTTTCTAGTAGAGAAGATTGGATGTACGAGCAATTACTACCTAGTAAGAATGACATCACCATCTACACCGATGGATCAATAACAGTATTTTGGTAAATATGCTACAATTTTCTAAGCCGAAATCGTAACTATTTCAGCCAGTATCATAGAATTTAAAAAGTCGAATTTAACAAGCTGTGCTCAAATCCCTGACTGCATATCGGATAACGTCCCGAACAGTTCAAGAGTGCCTCAACCTACGTACTAACAGAAATATCAACCAAAAACAACGTTGAGATAAGATGGGTACCAGGTCACTGGGACATATCTAAAAATGAGGAAGCCGACGAGTTGACTCGATTTGAATCATATGGTCATGTTTAGACCAGAGCCATCAGTGTATAGATCACACACTACAGTTCGCGCGGAAGTTAGACAAGCAAGGAAAAACTTACAGGTTGCTCTTTGGGAAGAATCTGCAAAATATCGACAATCAAAACACTTTATCAGCAGTTCAGATCGTCAGGTATAGCGAGATATTTCATTAATGGCAGCCGACACAGGTGCAGAACCATGGCTACCCTTCTAATGGGTTCCAGTTCGAGTGGACCACTGTGTGTTTACATCTAACACACACTCACTCACACTTGTTTCTTCTCGCCGAACAGGACAAACTCATCGCTGTGCAGAGCGTGTGAGATGGAAGATGATACGATAGGACACTTCATATGTGAATGTCCATGCCTCTCAAGTATAAGATTGTCTACATTAGGAGGCTTTATCATTAGCCCATCCGACAATATAGTTTCTCTCAAACTAAAAGATATTTCGAGGAGCACAATGGGCCTAGACTGAGACCTGCGTGCGCCCGTTCCACATGAAACGTTACTCCACAAATTAATCTAATCTAATCTAGTATTCAAAATATGTTAATTAATAATACACCAATATAAAACCAGAAACCTGCTAATATTTGAAAGCGCCAATTGATGCGTTTTAATAGATGTATTTGAGATTAAATTTAAGAATGTAAGCACTTACTCTAAAATGTATTTAACATACTATTTAAAAAAAAGGATTTTGTACTCAAATTACTTTTTTAATGTTCTTTGACACAATCTGATTAGTTCATCATTTAATAATTAGGAGATCTTATTTCGACCCCAAAAACTAATAAAAAATTGGCTGTAAGAAAGTGAAAAGGCGTCAAAGTTTAAAGTTAGGTTTAGGTTTACGAATTGTTTGCTTTAAAATTGAATGTATTTAAAATATGTATTTTAAATATATATATTTTTTATTAAAATCAAACATTTTTGTGGAAGTTATGATCAGCTATATTTTAATGTTTTTTTAAGGTAAGAAGTAAGAAGAAGAGCTATTTTTAGGTCGCTTCTTTTTTCATAGGACCTTCTTACAACTCCTTTTTAAATATTATTTTAAAAAATCGATCCTTTCAAATGGAGGATAGAGTAAAAACCCTAAAGTTTAGTCTTAATTTTCACTATAAACTACAGATACAAAATTTTAAATAATTCAAAAAATATTTCTCACAAGGAAGATTACAATACGTTTTATAAACATTAAAGATGTATATATATATGAGGGATGCTCAATGTATTTCTGAAATCGTGTATTACCAAATCACCTACTGAATACGTATTCGTAAAATTTGTCATTTTTCTAGACTATTTGCTTTGACAGATAAGAAAAAAAATTGACATAGCTTTATTGCAGTCCTTAGCGGTCACCATGTTTTTAATACTCTTCGGCAGCCTCTTCGCAACGCTGATCATATCGCGCAGACGTTGTGACATTTTCAGTTCTCGTCCTTGAGGCTTCTGCGTTTGCATTTGAACGTTTTAAATTGTTAATTATGGCTAAAAAAAACAATTTTCATTTTCATTTTTCCTGCAAGCCTTATAGTGTGAAGATACATAAGTGCCAATGGTGTGGGCTATTTTAACATATTTTAAAGTAATTTTTAAAGAAGAGCTGTTCGCATAGAAAAGCTGCATATGGCTGAGTTAGTATTCCAAAAAACGGATTACCAGCTGATTCACCGAAAACAATCATCGCCTACTTTTAAGCTGGGTTTTGGGAAAACACAAAATACTTTCTGTTCTTTAGACATTTTCAGTAAAATTTGTTTGCAATATTTGTACAAAATGAATGCTTTTATTATAATATATCATATTTAATTCATAATTTCTTCTCGTTTGGTTTAGCATACGTTTGAATTTAAACATACAGTCAAAATTGATCTTGTCCAAATACAAGTACAATATTTTTAAAGTGGTTGCCAGGCAAAATATATCTTGTAAAAATCTCCCATTATCTCTATTCTCTCTTCTTCGCTTTATGTTTTTGTTAAACAAAGAAAAGCGCTACTGAACATTTTATGGGGTATATTTCATTCCGCCTAAAAAATTTCGAAAGATATAAAAAAAATATTATTTATTTTATTTTTTTATATTAATCCATCTTTTTATAATAATATTTTTGGTTTTTATAAATTAACGGTATTTTAATATTTTTCCGTATATTTAAATATTCTTGGAAGTAAGCTAATATTTAAAAAAATTCCAAATGCGCGATATGAATATGACTTCGAAAAAAGTTGTGTATAGAGCTAATGTTCATAAATTTTTTTCGCAACGTTTAAGCGGTCAAAACGCCTAAGTGACTACTCTGAGAGCCGCTTAAGACCATTCTTGGTTGTCCCGCAAACGTGTGGTGGTCATATAGTTGCAACACCTTCTTTAAAGAGTAGGACTAGCCTTAGATTAAGTAAGGTTTTAAAATCTGCACTTGGTGCTGTCTACAACTCAGTTAGATCATGATCCTCCACTTCCAACCGCCATCATAAAAGGTCGTGAGCTCTCCATGGCATAAGATAAACATATTTCAAAACATGAAACGTTATCAACACATATATGATTCCAACACCCTTTTCGTGATCAACCCGTCCTACTTATCGCAGACTAGAACGATTAATTAACGATATACAAAAACCTTTCATATTATTGTTTAAGCAAATTAAGCCATACGACATATGAGTATTAGACGAAGGTGGATTACAAGGCTGTACTGTATACAATTATATAAAATCGATATATTACTATATAGTTTTAAATTATTAAACCATTTTAGAAGTATAAAACAATGATTCAAAATTTAGGTTGATCACGAAGAGATGCATTAAGTTTAAGATACTTACGTTCATAAAGATACATACTAAAATCTGTACAAAGCAAATCTTCGCGTTATATATCATTTGTATACTACATTATACAATATATATATACTCTATACTTACATACACGGTGTAATAACAGAATGCAATTCGTGCCAGACGGCTGACGATATTCACGCGCACTCCGTGGTTTCTCGCGAGCGATGACGCGGTACCAATGAGTCACGACGTAAATAAATGATCTAACCGCATGGTCCGACCAGTGTAATGCTACTATTATTACGTTTTTTTTAATCACATAATCGCCTACTCATTTAGTGTGGTTTCAATTATTACTGTCCAGTCTAATAGTCACCACACAACTTTTGCTATACCAAAACCTATTTCACAGGTACTCATAAGTCATAACTACATAATATTACTTATATGTTTGTATACAAGACAAATTTTTTTGGCGTGTACACTTTACGAAACATACTTCTTTTTGCCAATATCCAAATGAAGGTCAACCGACACCACATCAAGATCGCTACATCCAACTTTATTTTAGATTTATGATAATTAAGAAAAAACGGCAGTTGTCTGTGAATAATAGACTTAAATCGACTCTAGCTAGCCAAACTTGTTTTTCTATATAATATGTCTTAATCTTTTATATGGTTATTCTTATACGTTAGTCATTTGCAAAATGGCAATTTTGTTGTCGGCGTGGCATCTTTTGTTGATTCAACATTGAAGTGAATTTTTGTGTGTATACTCAGTTGTTCGTAAGGTACATATAAATTTATTGACATAATATCTGATAAACAAAACGAACTCTTGCCAATTTTTACATTAAATGTTATTATATATAAAAATGCATATAAATCGATATCGATTATGTTATCTATAGTGAATTTCTTGTAAGCTCCGGCGGAAAACGGTATATACGCACGACAGCGACAATTCGTGCCGCTGAAGCTTTAATTAAAATCGTGCACGCTATACACACATCAAGATAAGATAAACGCACTTGAACACACAAAACACGTTCGTGCACATTGTTATTGGTTAGAAAGTGTATTTATTTATTTATTATGTTTATATTATGATGAATTTTTACTCATCGGAAGAAATTTAAAAGTCAATGTTTTTTTTTTTGCTATATTGAATTAGCATAATACTTGCGTATTTATTTATGTTTACTAAAGTGAAAATATTAGTTTTTGCTAATATCTTTAGGAATTTTAACATAATTATATTTTCTTATCTTAAATCAAGTGGTGTCAGTAAAATGTCATTTAATACTTTTTTTCATTTTAAAACACGCTATATACAATTCTAGGATAAAAATAAAATCTAGGAAGGTGTCACTTTGATTCTTTTGACCAAGGTTTATTACATCTCTCTCTCTCTCTCTGTTGGTTTCTTTAGTCCTCATGTTAGGATTATTTTATTATCTCATTTGTCATGTGCCGCATGTGCCTCATTTGTATTTGCTTAGTTTAGTTTGTGTATTAGTCAATATAGTTAATCATTAACATAATATAGTTTAATTAGATTGACCATAATTTCATGTATTTTTCTTATATTTACTGTAAAAAATGTTTCCTAAAGCAATCTGAGCATTTCATTAGATTTAATTCATTCCATTTTTAAAACATGCACAAAAGAATTGTATACTTATACAATATTTAATAGCTTGTTGTAATATAATTAATTAATTTAAAACAACAACCTTTTTATAGGCTAAAATATTACCATATCAAAAGTGAGGCATGACTAAGAATTTAACTAATAAAATTCTAGATTTTTTGGGTAGTACTTTGATGCAGGAATACATTTCTAATATATAAACCTATATAAATCTTATTTTATTTTATTACAAATATCTGTCCAATCAAAAAATGAATTCATTGTTACTCCAAGATTAACTATATTATATAATAAATTCAATAACAGAATTATTTAAAATTAAAGTAATGTTATCAGAGTCAAAAAATGTCTGTCATTTTAAAGGCATAGTTTGGGTTTTATGGAAATTCCATAAAATCTTTTTTTTTAAATTATGTTTCCATTGTAGTTTTTTTCTCTTTTTTAAAAGTGAAAGTTTAAAACGGGGCCAGCATCGCTGGGGTAAAATTCCCATCACCGTTAATATAACCCAAAAAAAAAAGATTTTTTGCGGACGATTGTCCTTTTTTTCACTGTATATTTTCAGTTTATATTAAACGATTATTAAACTAAAAAAAATATTTAATTAACCTCAAATTACAGAGTAAAATTTACTATATATAGCAAAGATATTTTTCAAAAAACTATTTAGTTAATTTACGTACATTTATTTACAGTTTTTTTTTCATTAACCGAAAATTAACCTTTACTGAGTTAAACTTCAGGTATTTACTTGTGAAAAATGAATAATTTGTCTAAACAAGGACTTTAATAATATCTGCGTTGAAACATTAAAACGTCAATATAGAGAGTACGTGGCACAATTCTGAAAAAAACATTAAACTGAAAAGGCCTAAATCTTTAAAATCATTATTCTTTAAAACTATGTTAGTAAAAATCATTGCTCTGAAAACACAAAAAAAATCGTAATACTGATTCTTAAAAAAACATATTACTGAAAGTGCGTTTCTTTTAAACGTACAATTAATAAATTCGCAACACATGTACATAATACGTCCTGAAAAACAGTACTGTACTTTAAAATGCAGAATACGGATGGTAGTGATATAAAAGATGAGGGCTACTTTAATGTCTAATAAATATTATGTTTGGTTCAGATTAATTTCGGTTATTTTTTAACCAGTTTTATTCTTTTTATTTTTCAAATATCAATTAACTGAAAGTGTAATGTGCATTCAAAACAGTGGAATTTCGGTAAAGTGCTTTAAAAATCATATAAAGTATTACTGAAAATGACAATGAAATTTGGGTGAAAAAATATGCGTTCTTCAACCGAACCACAGTAAAAACTGTAATTATTCGGTTGATTTTGGGTTTAAATGTAGAACCAATTAACTCCATATGAACTATATAGACTTCAAGTAAATTTTCATTGTTATATTTATTTGGTTTTGATTTTAATGACATTTACCAAATAATTTTGATGGTAAAAATATTTCCTCAATTAAACTATTTTTATCCATTATTTCCGAAGAGTTTTCGTTTAACTAGTTTTTAACACAATTTTGATTTTTAGGCTAAAGGATGGTTCTTGTGAGGGGAAAGGGGTATGAAGTTCTCAAACTCTAAATCCAAAACTGTACTTTCACCAAAATATCTCAATAGAATCAATTTTGAGCCGATTGAATTTTATGAAAATAAATAAAATGTTTATAAACCCATAAGCCGTGCATAGACTTCCTAAACTAAAATTTATATATAAAATTAAAAAGGAAAAGTCTTAACAAGTTTTTACAAATATATCTCGAAGTCACAAACAGAGGCGTTTCTACACGGGCAAATGTGCGGAACGCCCGGAAACACTAATTAACAAAATAAATAAGACACTCTATAAAAATAGGTAAGAATAGTTTCAGTATAAGTTTTATCCTCCGCCGTTTTTCACCTAAAAAAAAAGCAATGTATAATTTGAGAAAAAATATCATTATCTGTGGAGTGTTACCCCAACAAAAATAGGTATAGAGATAATTTCAGTATATATTTTGTCTGTGGGATATCACACAAAAAATACCCTAAATGGGGGTGACATTATGATCTACTGCCCTAGGAAGATTACACCAATCCTAGCAACGCCACTGGTCACAAAGACATTTGGTTAAGAACTTAAGACTTTACCCGCTATTTCATAACAAGCATGTTCAACCCAAGTACTGGAGAAAAAAAAATAATAGTCTTTTTTATAGCATATAGATTTAAAAATTAACATTTTACAATTTATGCCAACCGAAAAGTTTTAGCCTGCGCCATCGCTGCCCAAATTTGATAAAGCACAAACTACACATTAGTCTGAGATTATAGCTATATCCAATCCCAATATTGATACAGTTCGCATTAATTGAATCAATATATATATATATATAAAATTACTTTTATATAATGTAACAAACATGTCATCGTAAAGGAAGCCGTTTTCCTAAACACTAAAGGTGACTGGTCGCATTCGTGCACGAATGCCATGGTAACTTTTTTAAATGTAATCTGTAAAGAATGTATATAAATATATAAATTCATGTACCTATAAAAACGAGTACAAAGAAGTACATACACACCTTTTCCATACTTACATATTTATAGTATATATAATAAATATAATGCATAAAAACCAAACCAGCATAATCTAATAAAACATAAACCTTTTGTACACACAAAATACTGGTTTTTCTTCTTGGTGCCTCCGTGTACCACAGAAAAATTTACCTTATATACATATATACATTATACAATTAAATTATATACATATAATGCGGTTCTGGTGTGAGAAGTGAGAACCCATTCAACATCAACATTGAACGAATCATTTTTTCGCATTTTTCTACGTAAACAAAAACAAATGCGTTACAATCTTTTCCCAAGGTTATGGTTTGCGCGCTCGCACAGGCTCTCGTTTAGACGACGAGTATTATAAATTTAACCACAAACACACATATACTTAAAGATATGTTAAAGAACTACGGACACAGGCGGCATATTATTATTAACGGTATATACACGAGAAATATTGCACAATTGCGACAATGTTTTTCGGTTAACAATACAAAATCTTGCGTTGCGAAAATACGCAAATGCACAATTGCGCTTACAAATTAATATTTATATTCCGCGGCAACCGGAACATTGCTTAAATGTGTACTATAACATAAATATAATATATATACTACAAGTATTTAGTTTAGTATAAGTATTTGTACAGTAAATAGATGTAAACGAACCAGGAACATGATGTAGCGCATTTGGAACTGTTTTTGCAACTTGCAACAACTTAGAGCTATATGTTTAGTTAATGTGTTATAATTTTTTTAATACTATATAGCTTTACATCATATTCTATATGGTTATATTTTTTCTTTCTTTAAAATATATGAATATGAAAATGACGATTTTAATAATTTTATTTATAATCGGTACTGAAATATATATTAGTGCCATGCATGCGCTGTGCATTTTATTCTCAAATATTAACTTATTCTCAAGAGACTTAACGCCACTAAAAATCGTGAGAGTAATGCACAGGCTGACTGTGACTTATTCTCAAGAGATTTAATGAGATTAATTCAACACACCGTGACATACGTAGAGCAAATCAAAATTTGTATTACCCACTCCTTCAACATTCACTTTCCCTCTCGTATTTTGAAGAGTAATTTTTGAAATCTCGGTGTACTCCCTTCATCTTTATCCTAAAACATATAAATACACTATACACAAATATCAAGTCAATTATATTTTTATTTTATTTTTACGTTTGATATAACTTTCTAAAATGTAATATTACTTTTAAAAACCTCTTCCTAGATATTTCAGTTAAATCTATTTTTTACAATTTTCAGAAAATTTCAAATGCAATGCTCTGGCCTTTTGATATTATTTTTTTAATTTCCAGGAATGATTCTTGCCTTCTCTGAAGTTTGCTCAACATCAGTAGGATAAGATAATATCCCCATTGTGTTTTTTAATGTTGCTCCCTTGCCAGAAAATCATCCATCTGCTGTAATATAAGGTCTTTGAGAAAAATCATAAGAAACATATTGATGAGGAAATCAGATTGATAACTGTTTAAAAGGTTGTGACATTGAAGATAAACATCTACAATGTCACAACATCTTAAACAGTTATAAATCTGATTTTCTCAGGGGTCGTGGAGAGAGAGAGAGAAAGAGAGAGAGAGAAAGAGAAAGAGAGAGAATTGTGTCTCTGGACTTAATACAGATATCTAGAAATAAGTAATCAGCACCAATAAATGCATAATATTAAACAAACCAAACATTTTTTTGACAAACTATTTCAATGTATTGGTACGTCAATATATATGTAATATTTCTTTAGTCGATCCATAAATGTAAAAATACCAGTTTATATTTAAAAAAAACGGATTTAAATTAATTTATTATAATTTGGCAGCGACTTCTTGGAAACACCTACTAACTAGGAGTACCTGTAACACATGTAATGTATATAAAAAATATAAATGTATTTACTTCGAGAATTTAATTCTAGCCAGCCATTAAAAAGAGGCGTAAAATTGTCAAGCGGTGTATTACATAATGCACACCTAATGATAATGACCAATAAAATTGCTTTCCCATTTTTATAGGTCATTTCGATGTGATCTGAAGACATTTAATGTCATGTACATTAATGACAATAAAATGACAGCGTTCAATGGCTATGTCGGTGTAAACGACTAATGACGCAGAATTCGATTTTGTGACATTAAATGACAGTGACACAATTTTTAGGCCATATGGTAAAACAAGTTTCTGAGCAAACAAAATATTATTTTACCTTTTATTTCAATGGGGATATTATACCAGTTTCACAGTTTTTATAAAATCTACAAAAGCCGCAAAAAATAGATAAAATGTATTTAAAAAGACTTTTAAAACTTAAAGGAATATTTTCACGATCCTGTACTGCTTATAATGGGCCGTCCACAAATAACGTAACGCTAAATACCGTTTTTTTTAACCAAACTAACCCCATCGTAACACCCTAAAATTAAGTAACAAAAGTATTAACCCCCGCCTAAAAATGCAATTCAAAAAGAAAAAAATGTAGGTAGTTCAAATATCGTGTATTTAAAAAATAGAATATTAATAAAATGTATAAAAGTCGTGAAAAAAACAATAATAATTTGCGATTTTATACGTATAAATTATAATTTTATTACATATTAGTGTTGCCAGACGTCCTCTTTTAGTAGGACATGTACTCTTTTTGGAATTACAATTTGTGTCCACTTCCTTATGTTTCATTTGGTCCTCTTTTTTAAAATAAATAAAATCAATTAATATTCTTTATGTTATTACTGCATTTATGTAAAAAAAAATTACAGAGGTAGAGCTACTTTTTCAAATAAGAATATTTGCTCAAAACTGTTGGCAGAAAGAGATACTTAAACAAATTAGTAAAGTTATGAGTTGATTTTAAATATCATAAAATGAATCGCTCTCTTAAATATATTGAGATAAAACTTTTTTCAAAAACACAAAAAGCCCCTAGAAACTATAATCTGCCTTAAAAAAAGGGTATTTCTTTTATAAATATGCAAGCTTATGTTTTTTTCAGGTGACATAGGGGCAAATTTTGGTGGTAGATTTTCATTTTTTAGTGAACAATTTTGAATTTAATGTGTAAGCTAAATTGGATTCATATATATTATGTTCTGTCTGTAAACCTAAGCGCAAGATAACCAAGGCTGATGAGAAGGCTGTCAAGGGCACTCAACCAGAAATGGTGTTTGACACTAAAGAATTATTGTAGCCCAAAATCTAGGTCAGCCTCCATTGCTCTAGATACAAGTCAGCGAATACACGTCGCAGTCGGTGGTCATCTTTTTTTTAAAAAAAAAACTGGCTTAAAACTCATTAAAATTCGCCGTTGCATCTTTGGGATTTATCATGAGTGTGCCTATTGAGAAACACTTTAATATAGAAAGACCTTCAGTATGGCTAAAAAACATCCCCGTATAGTTTTTTATTTCAAGGAAGTGAGCTAGCATATTATTGTGTTTTTCAGGAATTGAAAATGTGTTTTCATTTCAAAATATTTCTTGACACTTTTTTGAATATTTTTGAATTTACTTTGATTTCTGTAGACCTTAGCGTATTAAGCAACTACCTTGACCATTGTGCCAACCGCCGTATGGTCAAAGCTAAAGACATCTTTTAGCTTGAAATTGAAGTAACATCAAATCTTAGTTTTTGTTAATCGATACATTTTTTTCCACTATTGGATATATTAAGACGATTTAGGTGTATACATTTGATGACCTGAGGGGTTCTTCAAAATAAGTATGAGCATCGTTTAAAGAGATCCACTTCGACGCTAATGTTTCTCAATTATCGCATATTTTTCTAAGGATTCCTATAGGATTGTATTTTAGTACTTTTGTTTCAAATAATTACGTTTTTTTTAAAATAACTAAACAATTGAAATATTTTTATTATTTTTATTTTTCACCTCCATCACCATCTGCATAAATCTAATTCTAATTTAAATCCTAAAATTTCAGACGCTACAACAAGAAAAGCATGTATTACGGCGGAAATTGTCGATGGCCGAAAGTGAAAGTGACCAAAGAGCCCAGGAGCTTGAGTCAGATTACAATGAACTGAAGTCAAAAATGATGTCGCAAGTAAGTTGAATAATTAGTAAAATTAAGACTAGTAAAAGTCATGTTATTAAAATTGAGAGCATTTAATGTAAATCTACAATTATAATCAAATATAATTAAAATACATGCATATTTTTATTTTTATAATACATATTATTTATATGGTCTGTAACATTTCCTTGGTAAACTGTCTCAAGATTCGAAAGTATTACAATATTGTCCCATTGTGTTTATTTATATATTGTTGTTGGACTGTGTTGTAGGTGCATGTAATTAAATAAAATCTTGAGCGGCGACACGCTTTAATTAATTAAACAATCGCGGCTTCCTATTTTCCAATTATGCATGTAATTTTCTCATTGAAACATATAAATGCATATATCATCTTAGACAAATGGGAAAGCATAATATTCCAATCTTGCACAGATTATATAATAAGACATATTTATATTGCAGGAATCCTCAATTCGCCAAAATGAACGCGAGAAAAATCAGCTCATCGAAGAGCTGACCGCCCAAAATGCTCGGCTTAATGCTCAATTGCAGACGGCGAGCCAGAACGAGAACCAGCTATCCTCTAAACTACAAGAAATCAAAGACCAATGTTGCCTTCAAAACAGTAGTATGCAGGTAAAACAAAGGATCTATTGACATCTTTTCAAAATATTGTTTATAAATTTGAAGACACCTTGTTTTAATTATAATTTGTTATAATTATATTTGTTTTTCAATATATGAATATGGAAAAATAAGAAGTTATATACAGATAAGCAAGATTTTTAGAAATAATATTTTGATAAACATATACGTTTAAGAAACATAAATCAATTAGAATATTATAAGAAAATGTTACTATCAAATACAAGTAAATCCCAAGAAACATTCAAGCTGTATAAGAGAAATGAGAAATATTCAGCCAGAATCTGAATAAGAACTGAATAATGCCAGCTTTGGCAGAAAATTCAAACTAGTTAATAAGAACTGAATAAAACCTTATTCATCCTAATTAGTCAACCTATATTCAGGTTTATCTTATTTAGCCAATGTATCTAGTCTTTATTCAGGTAGTTTGGCTTAATAAGGACATGCAGAAAAAAATGTTATAATTTTTTTGTTGATAAAAATATTTTTTTGTTACCATGAATTAAAATATATTACCATAAATAAATGTAGGTTACAATAAATACATTTTTGTCACCGATTAAAATATTGTTACATAAAATGTTGGTGACATTTTTGAATTTATTTGGGTACATCTTTTAAATACATTTTTTTGCACATTTTATTGTTAGTATATATTAATAAAAAACTGCAATTTGGGAGTTTTTTAGATACTTTTGTAAACATTTTTTATTTTAGAATTTTGTATTCCCAATTTTTAAACGCAAAATTTGAAAAAACGAAATTTTGAAAAAAAAACAAAAATTTAAAACTCTAAAAATGTAAGTCAAATACTATATTTACGATATGTCCTCCAAGAATATTTTCTGGATACACCAATGTCTTGAGAAGCAATAAAACGTACCGTACCCATTTATATATATATATATATATATATATATAAAATTTTTATAGAATCATGCAAATGGTGTTGAAAGCCTGCGTGACGAACTGACAATGCTTACCGCCAACAAAGAGGAGTTAGACAAGCGGCTCAAAGCTGCACTAGTAGAGAAAGACGCATTGCAGGCTTCGCTCAATGAGGCTCTGGAGCGAGTGCATACATTCCAGAGGCACATCCGCGATCAGGACATTAAATTGCAGGTATTTAAATTTACATTTTTAAATTAAAAAACCTATTTTTATTGTTATTTTCCTATTTTGCAGACTGCATTCACAAATCTTGATCGAGTGCAACGTGAAAATGACACACTCAGTGAACGTCTTGAAACGGTAAAACAAATATATAATTGCAATGCTCCAAATTATATTTATATTATATATTCTATGTACAATATAGGGTCTTCGGAATCCCTCGCATGGACATTCTTCGCTGCATAACGAAATGGAGTGCGACGAAGACTTTTCCGAGGGAAACTTCGATGAGTCAAATCTGCTCCTAGTGGAGGCAAAGTCAGTGTACAATCAATTAAAGGAATTGCATTTATCCCTAAAGTGCAATCACGACGAGGATTCGGGTATGTTGGGATTGAGAATTTGTAGAAGGTATATAGATCAATTCTAATAAATTACAATGTATACAGGTCTTCACTCCGATCTATTTCTGGCTTCGTCGGGCCAGATGTCAGCCGGAGATGATTTGCGGCAGGGAATGCTGTCCGCCGTCACTGATGACATCATAAACTTTATTATGAGCCTTGACGTGGTACATCTAAAAACAATGCTGGATCAATCTCGCTCAACCAGCATGGACCAAGATGAAGAGATGCGACGCAGGCAGGATACGATAATGGATTTAGAATGCAAGGTAAATTTATAAAAAAAGGATTATATAATTTTTATATATGTTTTATCGGTTTATAATATTGTTTTTTTTTTAGTTATCCGTAATTGATATCCAGCTGCAAAGTGCCTTAGAAGAACGGAATAGGGCCCGTCAAGATGTGTCCGAGAGTAGTATGGCACAGGACGAGGTGGTGACAGAGGCTAGGAATGACCGTGACATTGCAACAGCCAGGCGTACAAAGGCCGAGATTGAGCTAGCTAAAACCCGTGTCGAGCTGATGCAGTCGAACAGTGAACTGCTAGAAGCCATTCAGCAAAAGGTTGAGCTGTCCGAGCAACTGGAGCAATGGCAGGTAAGATAATTAGCATAGACTTATATAAAAGTCTTTAACGAAACTCTAAATAAGCAAAAGCCATCACAAAGTTTGTGCAATCTCTAATTATTAAATTACAAAATATATGACAATTATAAAATTGTATAATTTTGCATTCAAAAGGTTGACATGCATGAACTAATCGAAGAACAAATGAAGAAACAGCTCGAAGACAATCGCAGCCGATCCAGCCGGAAGGAACCACTGATTCCGGTCTCGAAAAAAACCAGCAATCGTTTCATGGGATTTTTTCTTCGATAAACAACGTCAACGACGCATGATAAAGGAAAAACTTATTTTAGAAACAATTGTAAATTAATATTATATTTGTTTTATTAGTATTAGCAAAGCATAATTACAAAAGAGAGTTATGTGTATAATAATAGTTAGAATTGTGTACATTATTTAATTACCTATATATATAATATTTGCAATGCGCGTTCCTATTAAGACATCGTGTGTTGTTGATTTATTGTTTTGTTTATGTGATTGTTTAGAAACATTTTTGCTAGATGACCAATTTTGTTATTGGCTGAATGATATGTTGAAATGTGTCTTATATTGTACCCAAACCTTTATGTGATTCTCTTGATTATTTAATAAAAAAAATCAACACGTTTGCCTTATTTATGAAAGACATAAAACTATATAGTTTTTTTGTTCATGATCTTTTTAGAAATTACAGTCCTAAGGAGGTTTTAAAGGTCAAGTTTATGTTTCAAGTAATAAGCGGGATGCCTTTAGAAGTAGGACTGTGGAGTATAGGTCTGCGAGGGCCTAATTCTGTCAAATATTTAGAAATTTTATTTCTAATTATACCAAAAAAACACCATTTAGAAAAAATCGGGATCGGTTTAAAATTTTGTATTTTAAAATCTCGTATTTAAAAATACTCTATTTTCAAAATCCCGTTTTTTATAAATACAGTATTTCTCATTCTCGTATTTTTGATTTGTTTTATTTTTTGCTAATAAGGTATTTCGAACTCAACTCGTGTAAAAAATAGCGGTATTATGATATTTTAAAATCTAAATACAGTTTTCTTAAAATCCCGAATATCAAAATAACGCATATTTAAATGATTTATTTCAAAATCCCGTACATCAAAGGTAATAAGCCAAAAATTAAACAAAATTTAAAATTAAAAAAAAACAAAAATAATTAAAACAAACAAAAAAAAAACAGAATAAAAAAAACGATAATTTGAAATGCGTTTTTATAAAATACGTTATTTTGAAACACGAGATTTCGAAATACGGGAGTTTGATTATACGCGATTTCGATATACGTGATTTTAAGCTGATCACATATTCAATTTAATTGGTTTATTGCTTATATAAATTAAACATATTTTTAATATTTAAAATTTAAAAAAAAATTTACTTAAAGTTGAGCCGGAGTAGTTTTTAACCTTTTAAATGTTCGGAGTCGGAGTCAACATTAAGCTGGGTTGAAAAATACGGGGTTGAGCATGGTCAAATTGTGAGGGGGAGACCCTTATTTCTATTTGGTTATTAGCGCCCCCTTCATGTAAAAATGTGCATAAAGTGTACAACATATTAAACCCTAAAACAAATAGACCAAACCTACTATTATCATATGGGTTGATTACGCCCAACGTCAAAATGTTATGGATGGTCTTTACGTAAGGATTGTAAGAAGTGAACCGTAAGTACTGCTTATATTATATATTTCTATTACGAGGAACGTATATCTTTACGAAGTCGTTATTGATTTTGCAAAAACAACAACACAAAAAAATCAAGAGCACGGGTCGCCCTAAAAACAAGCTTTAGGAGCGCATGTTGTTGCTGACTGGGTGAACAATCGTTGACGGGATCGAGGGTTTAGCGACTGTGGCGGCGGGCGATGAGTATGTACTCAATGAAAACCACAAAAACCAAAAGTTAGACAAAAAATGGAAAAAGACAAAGAAGACATGTTTTCGGTGCCCAGTCAGCCAGTTCAATTGCCGGTAGCTCCCAAAGACCACTTACAGAATAGTACCCTAAATAACAATTTTTGTTTGCAGACTATTCAGGTGAAAGTTCTATCTTAGGTTATCCTATGTTTAACTACTTAAAATTTCGATTTAGTTGCGCTTTTAACGTTTACGAGAACTAAGACTATGCTTATAAAACATTTTTGATGATTGCCGCTAAGCTATATGGAACTCACTTCCACTAGATTAACGAAGAGCTACATCTTTTTTAACATTTAAATCTAAGAGTTTGTAGACCTTTCAGAGCTTTAAATTAAAAATGTTTAGGAGGATTAAGGGGTTTGAGATGTATTACACATATGGGTACATTTTATTAAAAATGTTCGTATATTTATGTTCGAATAATTAATGGAGGATTGTAATTTTTGGTATATTTTTAATTTAAATTTAAAACTAAATTACTTTTCACTAGTTTTATTCATGTTTCATTTTCGATTTTTCTAATAAAAATATATAACTTTATATACTTATAAACTTATTAAAGTATATAGTTTATAATTTTATATATATTTATTTCATATTTCCTATTTATTTTATTTTATACATCTACAGTAAATTTCTAATGTAA
>JAAAKO020045069.1:0-11717 GCA_010015015.2 Bolitophila cinerea
ATATATATAGAAGCGCCGATGTCAAAAGAGTGTACGACTTTGGGCATCTATATTTTGCAAGCTTACACGGCTTATATGAGTTAGTTTATGCAAGGAGCAGCATAATTGTAATTTTTTTAAATCAAGTCGTGTTGTGTGTATAACGCAATTCAATACTAATGCATTTTGTGTACTATAATATTTTTCGACGTCGGCGGTTAAAATATTACCCGCGGGTAGCCGTTTGAACATCGCTGATCCATAGAGCTGTTTATAGTTTAAAAACGTTCTTCAAGAGCCGTTTTTTATACACTAATACCAGCATTTTAAAAACGATTCTTGGTAAATATGATTACAGTGGCAAGTCTCTTATACATGATTATTTCTAAAGATAATTTACATAACATATTTTAGTCTACAAGAATATTCAGTTAGATCGGCTTGAAACAGTAATTAACCTCTTTAGATCGGCTTCAGTAATCATATTCTACCCTGTATGGATTTTAAAGTAAAGTACATATACTTAACGTAATTAAGCCTATAATTTAAGGTTTATAAAGAAAAACAGTGCAATTATCTTTGAATATTTAAACAAGTAAAATTGCGGAATACGAAGAATATGAGATTTTAATTATGTAAATATATTATAAAGATGCTCAATCGCCTTTCATTCATAGCAATTTGTATTTGTATTTGGTGCGCTCATAAAGTTGGACAAATTTATTATTGTTTTACAATTTATTCAATATTTTACAAATTTTAACTTTTATTAATTCATTGCATTTTTTGTCTTGTCTTAACTAAATGTTCTTATATTCACAAATAAATATTTAACTACAATTTAACAAAATATGGCTTTGGAAGCGCGCCAAGCGGACATTTGTATTAACTACCGGCACGCTATTTACCGACAATTATTTTTCGCATAATGGGTCGTAGACAGAATTCGGCGTGCCCCGTGCCATATACAGAGTCTGGCAAAAAGCAAAGTATATAAATATATATATGGTTTAAAATTAAATATAAGATTTTTGAATTACCCACATTTTTCGACATTTTTGTTTTATTTAAGGGCGGGTTAAGGGTTTTGTTACCTTATTTTAGGAATGGTTCTTAAATATTGTTACGATGGGGAGGGAGGGCATGTTAAAAAACGTTATTTTACGTTACGTTATATATGAACGCCCCCTTACACTTTCCCTAAAAAATAATATTTCTTGTGCCTTAAAAGGAACTTCTCGCAACAAATGAATGATAATGTAATATGTCGGCTATTTTAGTACGCGAAACAACCAGGGCTGACATGTTATTCTATTCTCTATAGAATTGAAAATTTTAAAGAAAATTGATCTGTTAGTTATTTCAGTATAATTTTTCAAAAATTACGTCACACGTCAATTTGGCCTAAATGTAACACCTAAATCTCTAAAAGTAAAAAATATGTATGAATATTTTTTTAATGCTATATGCTATTAAAATTATAAAAACCAAACAAATAAAACATGTATAATAAAATATTTATGTTTTAAAAAAAAATGTTACTAACTTAATTAAATAAACTTTTAAAAAATGTATAAGACATTTTATTATGATCATCTCAAAAAACAAAGATTTAACTTAAAATTTAAAAGCTGCGGATACTTTAAATAAATAAATATAAAAACACAAAATGGATTAAAAAAATAATTAAAAAATGCCTTAAGCTGATATCACACTATTGGCGCAAGGTGCCATTTTTAGAGCAATTCATAAAATATATTAAAAAATATTCCGGCTACCTTGCTTTAAAAAATATATTTTTTATGAATTGCCCTAAAAATTGGCGCGTTGTGCCAAAAGTGTGATATCAGCTTTAGTATACTTTTTGAATAATAAATTAAATAATATTTTTTTGTATTTTATTTTTTAATATTTTGTAACTGTATTTTTAATTTATTTAAAAATGAAATTATATATTTTAATTTGGCTCTTTATTAGGAATCACCCCTAACAATTTCATAATTTAGCATAAAAAATGAAACCTGGGTGTCATAAAAATTCTTTTTGAGCGTTGCAGTCAAAATTTTTAGCTTGATGCCGAAATCCGATATATTATTTAGCTTAGGCGCTTTTTAGTGTTCTTTTATCGGTTACAGGCAAAATACACCTTGTAAAAATCTCCCATAATCTAATTTATCTCTTCCTCGCTTTATGTTTTTGCACAAGCGCAGCACATGTAGTTTTTGTTATGTACTGAAAATGTTGTGGGGTCTATTTGATGGCGCTTTTTCATCTATTACTTTCTCTCATTAAAAACTATCATTATATACTATTAAATTGTGAAAAATGTGTATAAAAATTATAAATATTAAACCAAAAATTGATGCTGCCATTATTCCTACGAGAAAATATCGACTTATCAAAAGTTATTTGTAAAAGCTCTTGCAAAAGCTCTGTGAGTTCTCTCTTCCGATATCTCTCAGAAAAAGTGTGATAAACAAGATAATAATATTTGTATGAAGGTATTGAAACAAGAGCGTGGGAAAAGAGAAAAAGCGAGAGACAGAGATAAAGTGGGTACAACGAAGCCCAGCCCATGAGAGAGACAGAGTAAAAAGCTTTTGCATCAACCGCAATGTCAAGTTCATTATCTGCTGGCCCTATAAAAAACATAACACACGTTTGTATTTAAGTTTTGTTTGCTATTATACATTGTATATCTCTAAAGGTAATCGCGGTGCGTATGCGTGCAATAAAGTGCTTTATCTACAATAACATATTATTATATATACATATATATATATATAGGTAGGTAGGTTGTTTTAAACGCTGAACCGTGCATGAAAACGTGCATCGAACAGCAGTATAAATCGAGATTAAAGTGCTATGCCCCAGACGGACAGCTACTGGCTACCGTGGTAATACTTACACATCAGAAAAACAACAACAGCAATGTGCTGAAGTATACACTATAATTGATGTATATATGTATATGTATATATATAGTATTCGCCAACATCTATGATATGTATACGATATACGTATATAGTGTAATGCCGCGACGCAACGTATAAACTAAATATCCGATTCGTGCCTGAATCATTGTGTAGTGAACTTCTGTCGAACGCGGACGTGCCTTTCAGCAACGCAAATTATAATTTATCGTACGTTCTACTATATATTAAAATATATTTTATATATATACATACATATTTATAGATATATACGAATATATTTATTTTATTAACGCGCTTAAATTTGGATACACATTTTGAAGTTCTATTGTTTCCGCTGAAAACAGTGTTTTATGTTTATAAAGTGAGTATCTAGTTATATACAGTTGTGAGTGTTCGTAAATGTGTTAAATAGTACGATATATGTATAATTGTATATGTTTTATATATTTTTTGAAGGTTAATTTAATTGATGAACAATCGAAACGTGCAAATATCCTGTCTAAAGTGAAATTTTCGATTTAATTATGAATATAAAAACATAAAATGAGCAAATGTATGTGGTAATGCAATTACGACCGAAAATGATAATAAACTCAATGTTTTGATCATGTTTTTGCGATAACTATAGTCAATATACGCTAAACTCGTTAACCTAGCTCTGACTATAGATTAATTACAATTATATATAATGTGTTTGAGTGTGCGCAGTTCTAGTTCGCTTTGACTGCGTGTTCGTATACAAAATTCTAATCGTGTATCAATTTAGTTATACTAACTAAAATGAATACTAAAACTAAAGTATATAATACAAAATTAAAAATGTGTGCTGAGCAAAGAAGATAAAAAAAATACAAAATCGTAAAAGTGCAGTCTGTTAATCGTTTTAAGCGCACTAGTGGTTGCACTAGATTGTGGCGTGCATGTGAAGACAGACTTTCGAAAAAAGAACTATTTATTGGCCGGGAAACAGATAATGAATTTGCACTGTGATATTGTGATGCACTCTTCGACGGACTTGTTATAATTATTCCCTCACCAAATCGGCAACACACAATTACCGATTGGTTAGAATGCATAATTTAAATGAATTAAAAAAATACATATGTATAACCGAAGTTTCCGTTCGTTGGTCGTTTTTTTTTTGTTTCGTTTAGTTCTAGAAAATCGATTCTCTGGAATCATTAAACACATTATTTTAAATGCTAGTAAACAAACAATGAGACGACATGAAACGGTATATATATACCTAAAAAATGTACATCGTCATTGCGTCAACGATCAAAGTACAATAAAATATACATAATTGAGGCACATACATTTCTTGGGACTCAAACACAGACGCGACACGTATGCATGTTTAATTGTGCATTGTCATGCCGGAACGGTTAAACGACACTTGTACTTTTATCTCATTTTTTGTCGGGAAATATATTTGCATACAGCATCAGTGGTGTGATCTAGTGTAAATAAAACATTTGAACTGCACATACAAACATTTTCGAAGTAATGTCCGGCTGATGTTTCCGTGCTCGCGCGCGCGATTTGAATGAACCGCGCGAATCATTTTTATAACCTCCTCATGGCCAACATATGAGTCAAGGTAATCAGCTGAATTCTTCGACGCGCGTTTAAACGCATTTAATGTTGACCGCGCGCCACGCATGTGTTTTGTGTTGTACCTATATATAGAAGATATTCGGATATATTTCGTAATCGAATTAAATTACGCGTTATTGTGAGGTATCGTTTTATCGCGGCTTCAGAAATTAATCTGTGTGATGCGCGATGAAGATTCATAAAATGTGTGTGAATAGGTTAAATGCCAAACGCCCGCCACTGCCGATGCCGTTGACGTGAGAAAGTTCGATTTATCAATGTCAACCACGGAGTAAATAGTACTATTTAGTGCTTGATGTCAACCTAAATAAATATATGTATATATATAATTAAAATATAGTATTAAAATATAGTACTAAAAAAAATAAAATATGATCAGGATCTACTAAATTATTATTACACGTTCCTTTTTGAATTTTATTGGAACATATTACATATTAAAAAAAAGCTTTTTACTTTATGATATCCCGAAAAATATTGATTGGTTATATTTATAAGGATTTAATTTTAGCGAAAATAGGTTTATGATAAAGCTAAATTTTGACTGACCACTGACCAATAACAATTCCAAAGAAAAAAATTATTGTATTTCTTTTTAAAATCTTTCTTTTAACTTCCGTCGATAGACTTGTCGGAACCTTTTTAACTTCCACTTAACTGATCCAGCTCAAACTTGGCACATAGACTCGTTTTCATAGACTAAAACCAGAAAATTAAAATATACAATTGTTAATTTTGCTTTAAAAAAAAATCTCTCTAGTTTTACATCTAAATAATGTGGAAAACAGTTGAATTCATAGAAAAAGGTAGTCAATGTCATGCTTTTCAAATGCTAACTAATGCTCACCCTATCGTAATATTGAAATCGATTTACAAACTAAAATACTTTATCTTCAAAATTAAAAAATATAATTATGAGACGTCATTCCGTTTCTATATATATATATATATATTGAAATTTGTTATTACAAGTATTACAAATGACGTCAAACTTGATCGTCAAATAAAAAACACGTCATGCTGAAAAATATTATTTCATAAAATTTAAAGTAGAACTTTTATAATACTTTTTTGAACCGTCTGGTATAAAAAATAAAATATTAAAAAAGGACATCGATAGGACAAAAACATTGATTATCCATAATTGGCTAACAAAAAATTCAAAATTGTATGAAAAAAAAATGTTGTCACACACACAAAATGTGTCCTAAATCAATAAAAGTTAGGCCGTGTTCTACAGTCGCTCTACATCTGAAAATCTAGTAGATCTTACCTAGTGTAAGAAGGTAGAGCGGGTCATGGTGAATATAAATGTAACAGGTGTTAAGTGGTGCAATAGGCTAGGAATACTGCTCATAATTGAGGATGACATGAATGAAATCTTCCCGTTGGTTAATGAGGTCAATCTAGAGCAAGCGACTCAAGCTTATAGACATCATAAAACTGGTTTTAGGACTATTTTGTCAACATTTCAAATGTAAGACAGTTTTGAACGACAGAAAAGTATATGTCTCTGTAACTATCAAAAATATATTACAAAGCTCAAAAGACCTCGAAATCCAACTAGCTTAATTTTTGGCGCGATCTCAATAGCACGCTGCCGATGCCGCCGCGCCTAGCCAGCCCCATCAACACCTTAGGCACGATTCTAATCAATTGCGCATTTTTCGCAATACTTTATTGTGTGCTGTACCTGCTTAGAATATTAATCATAGCAATTTAAACTATACGCATTAGATATTTTTATTGTGCAAAAAATACACATACGACATACCGGTATTTTAGTATTCACTTGAAAATACAATAAATTTTTAAATATATATTTTTATCAATCACGTTAGTGTAGTACCCAGAACCTAGACACTATACGTTAGTAATTAAAAGTTTCAATAACAAGTCTTATAAGTATATATATATATATTTATAAAACGCTGGTATAATGTTTTATAATTGATTATATAAGTCATTGACGAGCAATCAGCTCTGGAGAAGAAATACAAAAAAATAGTACAATTATAATAATTGGGAGCAATCTTAAATGCATATGCATTACCTCTGAATACTACATTTAATTATATATAAATTCTATTAAAATAATATTATTAACTAATGTTATAAAACGCGCAGGTCTGTCGCAGTCAGTAGTGAATAGTGAGTTATCCACCAACAACGCATTGAGATGTCGCAAATCAAATACGACGAAAACAAGTTGCCGTACATCGAACTGGGCAAGCTGCACGTGCGTCTGGAAAATGAGGAGCCCACAGCGGAGCTCCTGGAAAAGGCACGCGTGGAACTGCGCGAGGAGCCGGAAATCGTGAAGTCCGCCATCGAGGATTTGCGTGCACTGGTCATAGGTATGGGCTTATTTTTATATTTTTTATATATACTTACATTTATATAGAGCTATCTATTCTGCGATTCATAAATGTTACGTTACGTTAATGTTACGTCTAAAACGGTCTAAAGTTTGATCGTGAATATAGCTGAATGTTTTTACTTCTTAACTATTTAAATTTAAACTCATATTTTACTTATGAATTAACATATAACAAATTTGAAAATGTCCTTATTCAGTAAACACATCACAACTAATAGATCAAAAATACAACAGTTCAGAAAAGGTGCCGCTATTGGGAGCAATTATAATTAAAAATTTCCTAAAATTTTATCTCATACATCACTTTTAAAATGAGTTCCCATGGTTCCTCAAATTACCTAAAATTGCTTAAAGTCCATTTTTGCATTGTTGAGTTTTTAACGAATTTTAATCGGGCCGCTCCTCAAATATGCTCCAAACAAATAAAAAAATTGTGATTTTTTTTCAGAATTTTAAATTTATGTTTAACTCTCGACCACTGGGGTTAAAGATTTCTATATAAAATACAAGGAATTGTACTGACTTTGTAGCTAGTATTTAATTAGGTTACCGGCCTAGGAATTTAAATTCATATAATTTAGTCTACGAGAATGATGATACATTAAAAATTAAATTACTCCCCTTTCAATAATATGTTTGTATGATGGGTTAAACTATTAAAAATTATGAAAAATTTAGAGCGGAAACTTAAAAATAAAACTATAAACGCCAAAATTTTGTTTTGTTCCCTCACCTTTTTTTAAGGTGGTCGAATGTCCATCCCCATATTAGGGGTGTTTTAAATGTGTATAAAATTCATAACATGACAAAAAAATGATAGGATCGAATAAATGATTTTTTTTTACCCAAAAAATAATAATGTGGGGTCAAATCTAATTATGCATTTATTTAAAAAAAAAACATTTATTCGATCTTTTTTGTCATATTAACTTTTTTCATACAAATAAAAAACACTCCTAAAAGAAAAGATGGATATTTGACCACCATTAAAAATATGTACATAGTGATCAGAGAGCAAAAATGAACATTTTTGCGTTTTTCATTTTTTTAAACGTTTTCGCTTATAATTTTCCATTTCATACATTCTCTAATTAACATTTTTTATAAAATAGAGAGATAGAATTAGGTCTCTGGATGTTTAAAATGTAGGCTGAATAGCTTTTAACAACTTATCTTTAAAAACAATTGTTCTTAATTTTATAATTACCATTGTTTCAAAAAATTAAAAAATATTAAAATATAAATTTTAATAAATACTTTTGTTTCCAAGAAACTTATGTTTTCTGCTGTAAGATTTCTACTCTAAAAAAGCTAAAGTTTTTGTTAGTGTTATTATATTCAGACAAAATATTACACAATAAAGGGGTTACATTTTTGAGATAGTGAGCTTACAGTTGTGCTTTATAATTTTATATAAGATTTATATAGATTTTAAAATTGGTTGAATCAAACAAACCGCACTTCACAATTGTAAATTTTGGGTATTTTGTATAAAATGATTAAAAAAAGAAAATGACAGAATAATTAAAATAAAGAAAGTTTGATATAGAAAGTCTAAATTAAGCCAAACTATAAGCGAAGACTAAAATAACAAATTTAATAAGTGAAGAATATATCTAATTTAATCTATTTAACCGCAGCAGAGCGCAATGACTGCAGGAAACAGATATTGCTTATCGTATCATAAGATAGGGAACTCAAGTCTGGTTTTATAGACGTGTTTTTGAATTATGCACTATAAAATTCATATTGTTTTTTATTGTATAGTAAAAAATGGAATTTAAAATACATTTGCAAAAACAATTTATGACAAAAAAAATGTGTATGATAGAATAAACTCAATGTATGTAAATAAGAAAATATAAATGTATATTAGAAAATATAAGTACACTATAAGACCATATCTGCGCCACACATTTGAATAATACAAAAATTGCACTTTTGCATAACTTAGAAATTCAAATGCACTATACTATATTCACATGACATACGCAATATTTATTTATGCATAATATAATTATGTGAAATTAACGGAAACTATAAAATAGTCAGTGAAATCGCTCTTTTTGTATAGAAAACGTAACAAAAATTAAAATGTTACTATATAGAGGAATCTTAAACCGCAGTGGTTTAACACGGTTATATATAAAATTTACAAATAACTGCATACGAGTGTGTATCATATACATTTTATATATGTATGTACTTGCACATTTTTATTTTATAATCAAAACCAGAACGTGTGACTGTGTGTGTGTGCAAACCACATAACCTTAAGCGAATTAACCGGCATTGAAAAAGTGTATTATGAATGAATCATATATAAAAACACACAGTACAC
The DNA here is from genome assembly GCA_010015015.2 of Bolitophila cinerea. NCBI lineage: Eukaryota > Metazoa > Arthropoda > Insecta > Diptera > Mycetophilidae > Bolitophila > Bolitophila cinerea. Next base: position 9,254 of record JAAAKO020045069.1, read on the forward strand.
TCGTTTATTTTTTTATACAATGTACGAATGTCACTGGACAACACACACATACACATACACACACAAACACACGTCACACACAGCAACAGGTATACAGACTGTGGATATTCCACCTGTAGAGTGCAAACGCGTGCTCTTAACAATAATAATAATTACACATCAAAAACATTTTGAATTGTTTACATGGAGTAAATATATGCGTTAACACTTTACACCAAATGTAATTGAGCTTTAAACATGTTCACAGTTGTTTATTTAGTCTTCTATAACTTATATAATATTGGAATATGCTGACTATATAAAAAATCGTTTTTAAGGAAATTGTTTTTTTACATAACTACTTTTTTTTCTAGGAAATACATATTTACCAATGCTGAATTTGAGTGAGGGCATTTCGATTTATTTTTTAGTAATTGGCTGTGCAATACGTTAGATTATTATATTAATACAAATAATGTTAATTTTATTTTTTTTTAAAACAAAAATAATGGATATGAAGATTATACTTATACAATTATTAGGTACGTATTTATACGGAGATTTAATTGTCAATTGTTGTGGAATAAAACCATAATCTCGCTTTTGGCACTTATGCATTTGTTAAAGATAATGTTAATGTTTTGAATTCTTAGTTTTTGGTTTTTGTATAATATTTTCTATTGTTTTGCTTATGATGATAATAATAAAACATACCGAGTTTAGTAACATTCTCAAATGAATTATGCTGTTTAGGCCTTGGACAATGAAACGACAATAGTATGTCTTGCATTGTTTTTTTTTATTTTTTCGTTGAAGTAAAGACAGTGGTCAGCGATGTCTAGTATGTTATTTTATGTGCGTCCCTGTGAGCTGTGAATCATCTTTTCCTCGATTTTAATACAATTGAGCTTCTACTCCATTCCTTTACTTGGTATTTAATGGTGTCGTTTTTGATAGAATTAACAAACAATCATTTTTTTATTTAAAGAATATATAACAATTTATACAATTTATAAATTTTAAAATATAACAAGCATAATATTTAAAACCAAGGTAAAGACTATCAAAATATAAAATAATATTTTCAAGGGATGGTCCAGGGAATAGAAAATAGTTACGGAGACAAGCTGATCAAATGAAAGTTTTCATATAGCATATACTACCAGTTAAGTACACTGAAGAAAATAAGTAGAACTTTGGCTTAAAAATGTGGGGATTTTCTGTATAAATTTCCATCTTTTGAAATAACATAATCCTAAACAAACTCACTCAAATAGTCTCCGATAAAATGTAACCTCACCTCCAAACAAATAAATATACTGGATTAATGATATAAATATAGCACAAAGAGCTAACTCAGTGGCCCAACGTGCTGGAACCCTCTCTCGGAGACGATACCCCTTCCCATCATCATCAATTTTGTTATACTTGTTTTAATTGATAAATATAATAAATTATCTTAAATTTGATAAAAATATGTTTTTTGTCATGTTTGATAAAAAAAGCGAGAATAGATACTACTAATTTAAATAAATAGACAAACTAATCTCAATCATTAAAAAAGAATCGATAAAACATATTTTAATAATAAAACAAAAATCGATTATTATGAATAAAAATAGCAAATTTCATGAATTAACCAAGTATTATATATTTTATATTATAATTTCAAAAATTACGTAATCATTCATCATGAAAAGAGGATAATTAGTTCAAAGATAACCCAGTAATTTTTAATAAAAACAAACATATAAAAAAACATAAATCGTAGATATTTAGACAACAATACGTAAAATTTTTAAAATATCTAATAATGCGTTTAAAAACAAACCAAAAATAATTACGAATTTTAAAATATCCTGGAATGCATTTCAAATTGATAAGAGAATATTACAATTATATTCACCAATCATGTGAACCTGTAAATGCCTATGACTTTTATCCCAACTGAGGATTAAAAATATCTATAGAAGAACCTTTTTATTATACATATTTCATTCCGTTTGCCACAATGTACTGAATTGATTAAATACACACAGGCAACAGGAATTTCAATTAAAGCAGACAAAACAATTCCATTACTTAGTGTGTTTTTTAATAAAAAAAAATAGTACGTTTCTACTCTCTAATATGCGCATATAAAAAAATTGAGACAAATATGTTCATTTTATTTTATATTTATGTGTGCATTAAAGAATGTGTGATTGAGATTTTTTTAGCAAAAATAACCCTATTGATATAAAAAAAACTTTTATACCATGATCCATGAACGGATACATAATTAGTATATCCTTTCGTCCTAATATAGCTGCATCAAACTACTTGTGTGTGTGCTAATTGGATGGAACTCGTAATCGAGGTCTATAATTTATATAAGATTCGATAAAATGCTGTATACTCGCATTTTATCGAATCTTATATAAATTATAGACCTCGATTACATAAAATAATTCTAAGTATAGATTGATTTGTCGGTATTTAATTG
>JAAAKO020045080.1:0-11717 GCA_010015015.2 Bolitophila cinerea
CGATTTAAGTCAAATATGCGCCGTTTTGTTCGATGACTAGTTCCCAACGATATGCCAACTTCATATTGCCCCTCTTATAGAAGCTCGCTTCCCTATTGGCAAAAAACTCGGAGGGCCTCTTTTGTGCCAACTTCCGACTACCAAGCTCGTTCGCCATGGACAGAAACAGGTGGTAATGACTTGGTGACAGGTCCGGATAATACGGTGGATGCAAAAGAACCTCCCATCCGATCACCCGGAGCTTCTGGCGCGTCACCAAAGATGTGTGTGGCCTGGCGTTGTCCTGATGTAAGACAATTCGGCCTCTGTTGATCAAAGATGGCCTCTTCTGCATGAGTGCTGCCTTGATGTCCGAATTGATCTTTTGACACATAGGGGAGCAGCTCATAGTGAATGATTCCCTGCCAATCCCACCAAACACACAGCAGAACCTGATGATTTTAGACTAGAACAGGATAAAAAACATATGAATCTTCTTATATTTCTTGACTTTACTGAAGAATTTGATAACGAGAATCCTAATAATATCTAATCTTAAGCGAGATTCAATCTTATTAATGAATTCTCGGATTTATATAGATAATCGCTCGAATAAAAATACATTGGAATTTAAAAATACGTTGCAACATAAAAAATACGTTGGGACATAAAAAATACGTTGGGACATAAAAAATATATTCGGACATAAAAAATACGTTGCAACATTAAAAAACGTTGGGAAATAAAAAAAATAAGTTGGGTCATAAAAAATAACGTTAGGTTAAAAAAATACGTTAGGACATGAAAAATCCGTTGGGAAAAAACGTTCAAAACCTCATATATTATGTAAATCTCTTTAAACTTAATAAATAAATAAAATCTTTTTACAAAAGTAAATATACTAATCAAAACTAAAATCACACCACTGAAATATATTTCGCTCAATTTGCAATTAATTTCACAAGTCTCTGTCGCTACTTGGTTTATTTTAGACTTTAAAGTTTTGTATTTTGTATAGAATTATTTCAATTGTACGGGATTGTGGCAGTTAAATGCAAGCCCGCAAAATAAATAAAGATATTGCTTGAGTATGTATGTGTGCATTTGGGGGAAGGCGGAGGGGAAGTCTGTATGCGGGTGGCGTACATATGCGCAAACAAAATAAAGCTAAATAAAGCACATTTGCATTTATCAGTACACACAGTATACGCAAGTACACGCATTGCACAAGAATATATATAGGATATAATCAACATAAATGTATACGTCAGGATAGCATATATACATAGTTATACATATATATATACAGATATATACACAATTATACATATATATACAAGAACTGACAAATTTTAATTAAGATCCCGGGGTATATAATTAATCGATGTCTGCAATGTCTGCTAGCGATAGGATAAGATCACAGCTCAAAGTATGTTGTTCTGTATATAATGTATGTAATATGTATTTGTATATGTTGTGGAGAGTGGAGACTACAGAGATTGGAGAGTCAAAATACTTTACATTTAGCTGAATGATAAGCAGGAGTGTAGAATGTTAGATTCATTCTATGAATGCTTCCTCTGGTTACTATTTCCCTCGTTTGGGGGATCTTCTGGGAATTCTTTTGAACTGTCCTAAAAATTTGCAATGTCTTATAGTTTTTAATCTTTAATTCTTGGTGATCCCAAAAATTTCTTTGGCAAATTGGCAAATTGGTGCCAAACAGGCTTGAATATTTGGGACTTTGTTCCCAGAAACACTATGCTTTAATATATGCCGGTCTATTTGCAATGGTTGAGGCTATGATGTGCCGTTTTTATATTACTTATCACTAAATAACCCTTTTTTACACCCCACCCCCATCGTAACAAACAACCGTAAAAAATTGTAGACCCCTTCTAAAATCACGTAAAAAAAATTAAACACCTCCTCTGTTTAAAATAATCAAATTAAAAAATGTAGGTAATTCAAAAATCGTATATTTTAAAAAAATAATTAGTTGTATAAACTTATTAATATTGTTTAGTTATTATTTAACTTACAATTTTATGGGTATACATATTTTTATTTTGTTACGTAATATCAGCTCAAATTTTCAATACGTAACACTTTGTAATAAAATTTTAAAAACCCTCTCTATAGAGCTTATAGAAGGTCACTGATCCAGTTTGGAGCAGAATAAAATGCTTGGTACAAACCAATTTAGCCGAAAACCGTTTGACCTAATGTTATTTGGCCGAAGAATACTTGGCAGAATAGCCATTTACCCGAAAATCATTTGGTCGTAAAGCTATTTAGCTAAATGGCATATTCGTTCAATCGACCATTCGGCGAAACGGCCATTCGAACAATAAATCATTTGGCTAAATGGCATTTCGGCCAAATGATTTTCGCCTAAATAACTTCTTTGGCCAAACTCTATTTAGACATACGTTTTTTTACTTAGGCAAGCTATACCTGAAGAAGAAAATAATAATCTGCGTTTTGTCACTTAATCCTACTTTTTGTCCATATTAAATCTTAAATTGATCAATAAGATAATTATGAAATAAAAAGTATAGATATTATTTTCTTTTCGACTTTTTGACCCAATAACCGAATCGTTAGAAAAATATGATTTTCCACAAAAACACATACAAATAAGTAATACTCTTTAAAATAGCAAACACAAAACAGCTTGGGAGCCATTGGATGTATAACTTGGATGCAAATATATAAAAAAAAACAAATAAATGTAGTTCTAACAACATGTTTCATCTTTTTTTTTTAATAAGTTCATTTTTGAAAAGGTTATTTTGGACATTTTTTTTACTTCAATACCCTTATGTGCATCGTCGAGTAGCATTGTAATAAATAGCTGGGCATCTTCATCATTGGAGAATGCTTTTTTGATTATAGAGGAGGCGGACTACAGAAGTTCTGACATTAGTTTATTTATTTATATTTATATTTTTTGAACAAACCACAAAAATCTCATTCAAAATCTTGAAGACAATGTTGATTCTACAAACTACTAATTGGGATCCGATGTCATCGCTTTATTTCGAAACGAGGTACACAAGATATATGTTTGTGATCGAACAAACGACATCTAATGCTGTATATGACAGTTGTAAATGTTCTATTTTTTCCTGATCATTACCCCGGTGTCCCTCTATCCCATATTTAAGACTCACTAAAGTTTGTACTTTTTCATTTGAAAGATTTTTTTAATAAGGATCCAAAATAGTTTATTTTCAAATAACTGCATCAATAGATTTTACTCCCCTGGGCAAAAAGAGTATTTGATAGAATACGATTGCTCTAGGCATTACATTTTCTCCCTTTTTTAAATTATTTAAAGCTAGTAAGTTCGTAAAAACATCTTCATTTAAAGTAAACAAAAAAATAAATAGAACGAATATAGATTTTTTTTTAAGAAAAATGATCAGGGTAAAATAGGATGCCGACAGCAATCGAATTTTATCAAAAAACATACATCCTTTTGTCAAATAGGGAAAATAGGGATCCTTATCTTTTCCCTTTTTTGATGAAGTTATTTAAAAAAATCTATAATCCATCAATTTTTTTTTTACTTCAAATAAAGAAGATTCATACTAACTTTAAATTAAATTAGAAGAGTACAAGGGGAGTGTGCGCCAAAGGAAGAAAATGATGGCTGCAGTCCAATAAATGCCTCATGGAAAATACCAGTGGATTATTTCTTAGTGGATTCTTTGACTGGCCAAATAAAACCCAAAAATCAGAAGATGGTATTCAAATTGTGGCACTTACATTTGATGGAGCCGCATTTTATATTGTAATGGCTAAAAAATGGTTTGTAAAGTGGAAATGAAAAGTGAAGATCACAGTTCTGTATTTAACAATTATAAAATCATCACTTTTTATTTATTATGTGGGAGTATATACTACAGCTTCATGAAATACAAGAATAGGATAATCTTCACCGAGCTAACAAAATAAAATCTTCTCATACTTGTACTCGAATTAAATGTAAAGAATGCCTATTTGATTGATTTTGAAAAATCCATTTTTTGTATAAAACAAGAGAAGATTAAGTTATCCATCCTGTGATCTTTTGTAGGTATGCAAATATTGCGAAAAGGTATTCCAACAAAATGAATATTGCATAAACCAACCAAATAATATTTTAATAATGTGTACTTACGTGTTAAATTATTTTAAAGGCAACATTTTATTTGATATTATTAATGACCATACGTTTGACACCTCTCATTTACAAAATCACAATGTTTTTGCTCAATGGGTGATTTGTGATACCCCACCCCACCTGATACAAAAAAACAATACGTCACGAGGTTACATTTTACTTGCGTATCTGCGTATCCATTATAGTAGTAGATCTATGACCTTTCCTTGGTCTTACACATTTCTCTATGTTTATGAAAGATCTTCCTTCGATTATTTTAAACTAAAGTTACCATCTGTGGGCAGACGACATACATATACGAATGTAGTTGTAGAATACATTTTACGTTAAATTTCAGATCTGGTCTGTATCAAAAACAAGTGCAGATGAACAACAGACATGAAGTTTCCATTCCTTTTTAGCTCTTTTCTTAACACTCTATTTTAAAAATGGTTATGGCGTCGAATGTAATATACTTTCAAAATCGAAGTTAATTTAGTATACTCAATACGCATTACATACAATATTGGGAATTTCCCTTATATTGAAACGATATAATAAAACCTTTTTGTTTTATTGCACTTGAAGAAACATCTCGAGACGCGCGCGAGATGCACGTTTTATTGTATATTGCTTTATGGATTTATTATCTCGAGATGCCCGAATAAAATGCGATGATTGGTAGCGGAACTACATCAATGTTCCGTTTTTTAAGGGTGGGTTTAAGAGTGGGTTAATGAATATTGGCTATATCAATTGAAAGGTATTTTAAAATACATTTCTTGGTGTGCTTGTTTTTAAATAGAAAATAACTAAAAACTGTTTTTTTTTTTTGGAAAAATCTATCTTTTTTGGCTGTAAACTTAAACTTTAGAAGAGTCTTTTTTTAAATGTAATTGAAAATGTTTTTTATGATCTCCTTGCCAAGCGCAGCACTCTTTTTTTATTTAACAAAAACACAAGAGAAGAAGAGAGAAAAAAGATTTTGGAAGATTTTTACAAGGTATAGTTTGCCTGTCACCTATGTAAGTTGTAGAATGTGACGTTCCATTTTTCCAAAGGTATGAAAATCTAAAGAGATTTTATTAATAAATATTTTTTAAGGTTATAGAAAAAGCGAAGGAGGGGGCAGTGCAGGAGTGGGAAAAATGATATTTTTATAATCGCTCTATAACTATTTTGGTATAAAACTTTATTATATAGTAGTATATAAACCCTGTCCGACTGAGTAACAGGGGTTTTTATATGAGAGCTAAATTGCTTTGCCTGAGATAGATCATTTTTATCATTTCACGTGAACTTAGTACCAAATATTTTTAGCTGTTAATGACAGATGAAAACCGATGATTTGAGGGAATAAAGGAAGTAAAATTCACAAAAGAAGCGGTATGTTTCTAAAAAAATATAACCATGTGTCGACATGATCATAGAGAAATGGTGGAACTAGGTTTGATATTTTTGGGCGATTCGAAGTAATCAGATGGAACAGATTTTCATATCAAGTAACCGGGAGCATATCATCGACCATCGCGTTGGATGTCAATAATCATTTACTGCTTAAAGATTTATTTATTTCGAAAACAATTTAAATTAAATGATGGGGATGAAATAATACTGAAGAATTTATGCTAATTTGCCTTTCTTATCTACACTAAAACATGGACAATTTACATGTTTAATACCAAGTACAGCATTGATAAATGATTTGTATGTTTATCATTATGGAATACAGAAAAATCATCTAAACAATATACGAATATTCTCAAAACGTGAACCCCCCAAAAAGTATTTCGGTATTTAACATAGACATTACCGGTTTGAGGTCCTTTTTCCAATTTCATTTTTGTAACTTAACTTCACTTTAACTTACGTTACAAGCACTATATTAGCACAATTTCACTTTTTTTACACTAGTTCAAGTTTTTCACGATATAATATTTCCTCAAATCATATTATTCTAATTACTCAAGGTCGAATTTCTCAAGACCGAATTTCTCAAAGTCGAATTTTGTCAAGGTCGAATTTCTAAAGGTTTAAATTTTTCTTGCACGGATATTAAACACAAACACGAGCAAATTTTCACAATTTCACTTTTTTAACACTAGTGCAAGATAGAATTTCCTCAAGCCAAGATTTAATTTTTCAAGGTCAATTTTTTTTACATTCAATTTTTTTGCGCTTTAATTTCCAATTTAACTTTTTTTACACACTAGTTCAAGTTTCACAAGATATGTCAAAATTCGCAAGATCTAATTTCTGACGACCAAATTTAAAAAATGTAGAATTTCACAAAGTCCAATTTCTAAAGGTCAAATTTTGTTTCCATTAGAATTTCATTATGCACTTTTGTTTCCATTTTTTTACACTAGTTCAAGATTCCCCAGAAAGAATTTCCTCATGTCAATAATAATTTTTGAAGATCAAATTTCTCAAAGTCGAATTTCTCAAGCTCTAGGTCGAATTTCTTAAGGTCGAATTTCTTAAGGTCAACTTTCTTAAGGTGCAATTTCCTGAGGTCAAATTTCGCAAGATCTAGGTGCACATTTTTATATAATTAGGAGGACATTTTTGAACAAACATGTTTTTGTGATAGATTTTTATATATTTGATGGACAATATTATATGCCTTTTTATATTCAAAAAAGGCATACAGAATAATTTTTATGTAAACTAATGTAATTTACATAAAATGTGAAAATCCATTTCAATTATCCGATTTAGAACGTCTAGTGAAAAGCTGTTTTTACTTGAAGTAACTTTTTATAAATATACACGAAACAATTCGTACATTCATTTGAGAACTCTGCTTAGTAAAAATAATAAATACAAGCCAACTTTAATGGCCAAATTTTTCACTACCGGCCAAATTATTCAGGGCTAACTCTCGGGTTAAAGCAAGAGCTAATGACGAAAATGACTTATTTTCGGTTGGTTGGAATAGCAACAAATATTAGTGCTCAGGACAATGGATGTATATTGAGGATTGATAGAGTTTGCTTGCAAACGTAATCGGAGCAAATGAAAATAATCACTATATTTTTTTTGTTCACCGCATTCTTGATTCTAAATATATTACAGAAATTCACAAAATATTACAAATAATACAAATAATTGCCTAATAATACAAAATATTACATATTTTTTTAAATATTACGTGCACTACGTATTATTTTATTATATTCAATAATATTACTTTATATGTACTATTACATCATATTATTAATACATGTGGCGTTTTCGTTGCTTGTCTTAAAGACATTAGAGAATAAGTGAGTGAGTTTTCTTATGCTAGTCAGAAATATCTGTATAAAATGTGTGAAAACAAACATTTTTGGAAAACTAATTTGATTAGACTCGTGGTTATGATACTATCAAAAAATATCAAAATAAAAAAACGTCAAAAAGAAATGTCAAATAGAAACGTCAAAGAGACCACGAAATCGTAAAGCTAAATAAATAAAATACTTTTAAGGTTGTGCACAGCTAGCTGCGCAATATTGTGGTAATGCAAAGCCTTGTTTAGTGTAAATATCGGAAAAATGACAATAGGTCTTGATTTTCACATATATTTTATGGATTTAATACCAGGTGTCACTTGTATCGGCTTGATACATTCATATATATATATATAAATATATATATTTATTCATCCATTGGATTTATAGAGCACATAGGGCACACACAAAAGTACGGAACTGATTCTTGGTGGCGGCCAGGGCTTTTATCGCCGGCCAACTAGTTCCATCAGTTTGAGCCAACTCTCTACAAACTGTTCTCCTCCAAGATTCCTTCGGTCGACCTCTACCACGACTGCCTTGCGGGTTCCATTGCAGAGCTTGAGCTGCAAAGTTGTTCGAACCACGCCGCAAAGTGTGTCCGATCCACTTCCACTTTCTACGCCTAACTTGCGTTGAGACGGGATCGTAATATGTCTCCATAAAATTGTGTTGGAGACGACCCGCGGCCATCTAATATCCAAGATCCGTCTCAAGCAGTAGTTGACAAAGTTTGAAGTTTTCCGATTAGGGTAAAGGTAACTTTCCACGTCTAGCAACCGTAGAAATGAACCGATTTTACATTGGAATTGAACAATTGGAGCTATCCAGGCGAGATCGCAAAACTGTCCACAGGGAAGGCAATCGACAAGGCTAGTGTGCTGCGCTCCATAAATCCACAACTTGGTCAGGATAGATTTTTGTTTGTTGCATGTCGTTTGGTAAACGCACTGGGTCTGAGCGAGCACACACGGACACCACTCATCATTCCACGTCGATCTGCATTGTCGCGTCTGCTAATCGCACATGCACATTTAAAGACGTACCACGGTGGTCCAAACCTTATGCTTGCGTACCTGAGGAGGAACTATTGGGTTGTTGACGGGCCAAGAGAGGTACGTAGTCATGTCCACAACTGTACGATATGTTTTATGTACACATGCACGACATACCGGAAGTTTATGGGCGCTTTACCTGCGTCACGAGTGACGCCTCAATCAAAAGCGTTCCAGAACACGGCAATGGATTACTCGGGTGCCATACTGGTTCGCTCCGCTTAAAGTTGCACTTCAGTCCACCTCATGCTACCCACTTCAATGAACTGGCCGAAGCAGGAATTCGGTCAGTCAAGTACCATCTGCGCCGTATAATTGGGCACAGTACACCTACGTATGAGGAGCTGTGTACAGTGACAGCTCGAGTGGAAGCGTGCCTAAACTAGCGACTACTATATGCGATGAGCACTTAATAATAATAATTAATCTTCAGGTTCAGATTTTGATGTGCTCAAGCCAGGGGCACTTTTTAGTCGGCCAACCTTTACTCGCAGTTTCCGAGCCAAACATATTGGACACCAAAGAATCAGCACTGACCAGAATCTCACACGGCAGATGATTCAACGATTTTGGACTAGATGGTCAGTGCGGTATCTGCAAACTCTTCAGCAGCGCAGGAAGTGGCGACGTTCTGAAGAGTCCTTTGCAGTCGGAGACATGGTCCTAATTAGGGAGGACAACCAACAGCCTTCGCAATGGGCACTATGACGGGTGATTGAAGTTCACCCCGGAACTGATGGACTTGCTCGTGTTGTGACCGTACGGACCAGAGCTTCCACGTTCAAACGAGCAATCACGTAGCTTGCCAGATTGCCTGTAAGCGCATTGGTTCCGTCTGTTTAGGCACACTGTGCCTAGGGGGGGGATGTTGTAATGTTTAATGTGAATGTACCTTATTTTAGGTAGTGTAAACTAATTACCATAGAATGTATTGTCTATATTAAATGTACCCCATAGAGTGCAGCTGTCAAGCTCTATTGTTGTTGACCGGCAGAAATAAATGTATCTTTGTATAGTGAAATCTGGTGTTTTATGAGCTAAAATTGTCGGCATTGTATTTTGTTAAATACACAATAAAAATAAATATAAACAGAATTGCTATTCTGGCGTTACAACCCGTAACAAATGAATTATCTAAATTTGTGTAAACTGATTTGTCTATTCAAACTCGAAGATATCCTAGCGGAGTTATATCCATTTTTGGTTAATTTGAACCAATATAAACTGTCATTAAGTGGCATTGCCCTTGCAAAGTTGTGGATGACATTCTCTCATTTGGTTTTAAAAGACATTTGAACGATGGAGTGTATTTATTCCAATTCCATGTATGATTTGTTATCCAACTGAAAATATTAAAATAATGATGCCTTTAAATATCTGGGTATGTCTAATAAATATATATATTGTAAACTGGGAACGTGCTGCTCACAATTGTCCTGAATGGCACGACACGGCCGGCGAGGCGCGGCGGTGCACTTCAAAACTACTTCTTGGCGTACATATTTACATATATAGCATAAACATAATATAATATACTTAATACAAGTATATTGCATAATTATCCACATTTATATGTGTATAGTGTATATCTAATATTTAAATATATATATATATAGAATGGTCTCGAGGAGCGCTTTAATCTTGTTGCGTGTATTCGGATAATTTAATTTTATTATAAAGCCGGCGTTCACCTTCTATAGACAGAATAAGAAGAAGAAAACCAAACTATATAATCGCCATGATGTTTTCTTGCAACCAGTTGACATACTACTTAAATTAAGTTCCCTAAATAAATATGTTGTATGTTCATAAATGTGTCCAGGCGGACTTCTTTTGCATTTTAAAACCATGTTGTGCGCCGTCCCGTCTTGAGCTCGCACACGGCTGGTCGGCACCGGTCGGCCCCGGCTGGCACCCGTCAACCGCGCACCGGGCACTCATATTTATGTGTCTCTGAAAGCTCGTTTTAATTTTAAACACAAAAGCGACATGGGATTTAGCGGAAATTATAAAAGTTTGGAAGAACTATTTAATATTTATATACACAAAAACGGTGTTTTCCAGGGGGCAGTTGGTGTAAAGGAACCCGCAATACTGTTTTTTGTCAAGTGAGGAAATGCACATAAAAATGTACAAGTGAATAATATTTTTCGATGGAAAACATAATGAAAGCTAGGGGAAATGACTCTTAGGGGTTTGATACAAAATTAGTCATGGTAAATAGGCACCTTCTTTCCGTGGCTTTACGTCCGGTTGGGGTGCAGGAATGATACGATTCACGGCTTTGCGATTCACGGATTTACGATTGACCGATTTATTATTATTCTTTTAAATTCATAGATAATAATGTAAAATTAAATTAAAAAAAAATGAATAAACACAAATAAAATTGAAAAATCGGTTTCTTAAAATTTCAATTGAACAAATATGTTTGTTTTTTTTTAATAAAGAACAAAACGAGCAAAAGTAAAAAAGTCGACCTTAACTTTAGTTGAGCGACCCCTAAACAAAATACGGCAACGGATGGGAGCATCTTTATTTGAGTGAAAAATAGATCCTACTTATAAGATATTTGGTAGGAAGTTCCAAAGAGGATTAACTTTAGAGAAAATTATAATTTCGATAAGTAAGCGCAACCTCCCAAAAACTATTAGCCAAACCATCCTCGGAAAATGCGTTACTTTTATAAACACTAAAGTAAAATTAAATTTTGAAAAAAAAAAAAAAAAAAAATTGAGAAAAAATGGGTCAACTTTAGTTCGGCGAATGAAAAAAAGGATTTAAAAATAAAAAAAGGAAAATTTAAAAAATTAGCGACGCCTCCCAAAAAAAAATTATTGAGATTATAGGGAGGTTCCCCCAATAATAAAGAAAAAAAAATACTCTAATTATTGGGACGGTTATAAGGTAAAAAATAGATCCTATTTATTTGATCTTTGGTGCGGTAAGTTTCAAGGAAGGACAACTGTAGAGCAAGTTCCTATTTCGACCAAAGTTTACTTTAGTTTATACTCACAAAAAAAAAATATTCGCCAAACAACCCTGACCGCTCGGAAAAGGCACAATCAAAAATTGTTTTCTAAAGAGCAGCCAAAAATAGAATAAGTAGATATGTGATCATACTTTCTTAACTTATAGTGAAATCTAATACATGAATTATAAGCTACATTGAGTTTACGTTGCAAAACTGAACTAAGAGATGTCAACACTATATCACCATAGGTGAAGTAAGGAATAAGGAGAGTCTTAACTAGTCTC
>JAAAKO020045102.1:0-11715 GCA_010015015.2 Bolitophila cinerea
TAACTATATTGATTTTGTGTGTTTAATCGGTTGTATTTTCATTTATTGCTTATAAAAATAATAAAAAAATCAACAAATTAAAGAGAGCGTTTTATATATCGACTTGACGTTTCAATTTCCCACCATTTTTAATACGCTGGAATAAAACAACACCATAACAAAGACTACTGGCATCAGTATGCAATTCTGTAGGAAGTTTTGGATCAAAAATTACAAGAATAGGTGAACTAGAAAGAGTTTTAATTAATTCCTGTCTAATATGATCATGCTTTTCAGTCCACTGCCATACAGTATCTTTAGATAAGAGTCTAGCAATTATTCGTGTTTTATTAGCATATCCATGAATAAACTTTCTAAAATACCCACACAATCCTAAAAATGGTGTGTGGCCGTAAGCGCCAGTCTTAACACCGCCCAACACGCAGATGACATAGGCGCTGCAATTATTAAGTGCTTATGTCACTAGTGGAAGAAATGACGGTGCAGCATTCTTTAGCGAATGACATCTGCGCTAATTTTATAACCTTATAAATAAATAAAAAATTGGCAACGAAAATACCGCCAGATTTATATATAATGCGTCTTATATTTTTTTGTGTTTTTAATAAAAATGCGCGAAGCGCCAAAACACCAAGCGTGCGCTTGCGCACGCAACCTTTTTGTCTGTAAAGCACTGTAGCGCAGATGTCATTAGCGTAAATTACAATACCACCGTTGTGATAAGGTCATGGCGCTACTTACATATGTGCCTAATGCTTGTGACATAAAGTGTTTAGCAATGGTGTCTTGGCTCAAAATTCTGCTCCTCCTAAAAATTGCCGAACTTCTCGAATATTACGTGGAACAGGTGTCTCGACCAGCGCACGAACTTTAGAAGGACTTGGTTTAACTCCGTCCTTTGAAATTACTCGTCCAAGATATTTAATTTCAGTAGCAAGATTTTTTTTAAATTGATTTGAAAACTAGCAGTCTTTAATGCAATCAAAACCTCATTTAATGCATTTAAACCATCATCGATTGTTACAGATGGTACAAGAACATCATCAAGATAAACAAAAATACGTCTAGCATTTATTAAATGTTGCAGCGCTAATAGATTAATGGCACGTTGAAAAACTGCTGGCGCATTTGCTAAACCAAAGGCATTTTAATATATTCAAACTGACCATCAGGTGTCACAAATGCAGTTTTTTTTATCGAAGATTCAGCAATTGGTATTTGATAAAAACCACTTGCCATATCAAGAGACGTAAAGTACACAAAATTTTCTAAACTGTCAATTTGATCATCAATACTAGGTAATGGAAAACGATATTTAATTGAGATTTTATTTAAAGCACGATAATCAACACACAAGCGGCTACTTCCATCTTTTTTCTTTACCAATAAGATAGAACTAGCATATGGGGACTTTGAATCACGAATGATTCCTTTGCTTTTTAAATCATAAATCATATCTCTGACTTTATCACGTTCTGAAAATGATAACATGAATATCTGTACTTAAACGAATTGACAAACTACCCGTTGTTACAGTTGAAGAAGCATTTCCAGAAGTAAATATTTCATTAACATTTTCTAAAATATTGTTTTTTTTATACTCTGGATTGACATCAATAAAATTCTTTGGGTTAAATTCACTGGTAATAGTTTTACCACTCAACACCTCTGCGAATTGAATTGAATTAGATTTTAAAACAAAACCAGCAGATGTACGAGTAAATATAATATCTTTACGATTAAGGATATTTGTTCCAACAATTAAATCAGCGGGAATATTATTTATAACATAAAAATTCAACCGATAGACCGTCAAATTCAACTACAAGATTTATCATTTCACTTGAATAATCAACTAATCCTCCCAATCCTTTTATAATTAAAAATGCAGGCTTTGGTTGTATACATAGTTTTTGTACAACTCGTTCATGAATTAAAGATACTTGAGATCCAGAATCAATTAGGGCATCCAAAGCAATTCCATTAATCACAACCGAAACAACTGAATTGCTATCGTTAAAAGTACAAAAATTTACTTGTTTTTCATTTCTAAACTGACTTCGCAACTCATAAGAGAATTAAGATCACTGGTATTAGCATTTAATAAACTACCACGAACTACTTTATCACTTATACCGTCACAAATACATGCAATTAAAAGATTTTTATTTAAATCATACGGAACACGTTTAAACAATCTTATTTTCTCACGAGCATAACGAATACAAGTCACAAATTTATCAGATGAATACAATATTGCTTCTCTCAATCGAGCACCATCAGTAGCTTTTTTAGGAAAAGCTATATCAGTATATCCGTTTTAAAATTATTCCAATTAAGCTCGGTCGATGTCCAACCAAGAAACCATACTTTAGCCTCGCCAAAAAAAAATTCAGAAATTCAAAATACAACCTCATAATCATCCCAGTGATACCGAATTGAAGCTTTTTCAACATCTCTCTGCACCATAGCACGGCATCTTATTGTTCTGGATCAAACGGTGGTACACTTATTTCTGTTTTTCGTATGCGCTCGGAAGATTCGGCCCTATTCATTTGTTCAGCTCCTTTTGATAATAGCGTCAATAAATTCTTCATTATATTTTCTGTCCCATTTCCAGGGAATGGTGTTTCTTCTGTATCAGACATCTTCTCAAATACGTTCACTTATTAACAATTTAAATGTGCACAGGATTATCCCACTTCTGATGTTAGAATTTAAAGCGATATATTTAAACGTTATAATAATTATTTAATGTTTGAATATAATTTAAACAATGAGAGAATTTTAGAACAATATTAGTCGATGGTTTGTCGAAGAGTGAAGTATAATCACGTGCGTTCAAACATCGATGACTATAATTATTTTTTAGGATTACTTGATTACATATTTTAATTACAAAACTAAGTTTCAATAAGGTGATTCCTATTATTTGGTATTAAATCATCGCTCAGTGGTACATGTAACGTAAAACCAACCATGGTTGACATTGAGGGCGGCTGAGACGAGAATGGCAAAGGTTCACCCGAATTATTTTTAGAAGTCGTAAAGACAGACTGATAACATAGGTAAAATTTAATAAAATTTCAATAATTTTTGGTATTTTAAAGAATTACCTGGGCAGCAATAAGTTGCGTTTTCATGTTTATTATTTTTCAAACATTTCCTTTCGGCTTTAATAAATAAAGCGTTGGAACAGCGTTTCTAGCCAGAGATCTCCGCTTAGCATTTACAGAAATAATGTTCTTCTCGAAATGCCGAGAACACACACAAAGGCATTTTAAAACTGGGTTTACAACTGCGTTGAACAATATTTCTTGCAGTTGGGAAACTAAAAATAATAAAGTAATATGAAATTTATTCGTACGCCACTGTTAATTCTTTTGGTTATGTCTACCACATAGATCTTTCAATTTTTTTACTACATAAAGGTAATTAAAGGAATTTAGCTTTATATAAAACATATAAATATTACACAACATACAAGTATAATAAAAATAAAATAAAACTAAAAAAAGGGGAAAAGCCTAAAATCTGAATCTGCAAAAAAGTGCGTTTTATTTAAAATTTCATAGTTACCCAATGTTACACCTACAAGGAGGGGGAGGGGGTTGTAATTTTAGCACTAATGTATTTCCCCCGGGAAAAATTAAAATTTTAATAATGGAAATTTGTCCGTAAAGTGCTTATTACTCGAGTTAATTCAAAGTGTCAGGTTAAAAAATCACCCTGTATAACAGGAAGGTAATAACCTTTTCAAAACCAAGATAGGTTTACATTTAACATTATACAACTAGAGAAGTCTAACATTGTGTTAACAACAACTTTTTGTAACCTGTTATTTGTAATAGAGTTTATTTTAAACTTTGTGGCAACTAAATTTTTACATTATGACCCAGGTTGTTAATTGTTGTTAAGGAAGATTAGACGAAGTCTATGATATTGCTTTTTTGGTGAAAGGAATGGTTTCGGTCTTCCCGGCGTTAACCGAAAGACCTGAACCTTTACACTCGCTCGCATATTTCCCTGAGAGGAAAACCGTAATAGATTGATTTGCCCGCATTTCTCAATTCAGACCAATTATGCTTTTACAATATGTTAGGATCTTTTTTCTTAATATACATACTCACATATTGTACCTCCTTCCGCTGCTCTAAAGACCCTAGTATTTCGTATTTGCTGTTAGGCTATACCAGGGTTCTCTCAGGTACTCCATCACATCTGAAGTGTATAATACGCTTAGCTTTGGCTTGGAACTTTTCCTGGCCACTTTGCAGTGATATAGCTAATAAAGCATCTGGATTGCTTCTTGGTGAGAATGACCGACATATTTGTCGCCTCTGTTTTAAACGCTCCCATTACTCCTAAGACCCTGGGAATTGGGTTCTCGAAACTGCACAATTTAAGCGCTGTTGATATACTCAAAATGGGCCTGATCAGGTCCAATCACCCAGGGTTAACCTTTCAACAACTTTGTCCCATATTTTGACTTAAAATATACACTGAACTCCCATTATGATTTTAAGAAAAAAGTAACGATAAAAGTCCAGCAATATAATTACTTGAATCAATACGATCATTTCTTCAAGTCTCCAAACTCCAACTGAATCATTCGCACGAATCCATAGTAATAAAGATCAAAATCATCTGTTCTAGGTACATCCACCACCTGCACGTGCTCAATTCACCAATATCGAATTTCAACAGTTATACATTACACGCACGGATAATCTTTGAGCGGCATACACACCCACCACCGCTTTCTACACACGTATATAGAAAGAAAAAACGATCAATAGCAAATCCCCAAACGAAAGGATAAGATATATACGTATTATATATATTATATAGTTTATCCAGTTAATTTCGTATTCAGAGCAAATACGAAATTACACATAAATTCTGTCAGACTTTTAGCATAAACATATGAAGAACCGTGTATACTATATATCTACTATATATATTCTATATATACGATGTGCGCTCGTCTACAGAACGTGTGTGTCTCAGGTGTTTTTGGTGGACTCGACCCCAACTCCTAAGACGATTCTACCCACCACACCACCACCCTTGGCGCTGCCAAGGGGCAACGCCAGATTCGCAAACAGAATCGCCGCCTGATGCGTTCTCCGCGTGCGCACCCCGCCCGCGTGTGGTGTATATATTATGTTCTATAACATGAAAATATAAACGCTATTAACATAAACATGGATAAATATGTGCAAAGAAAGTTTTTCTTCAACGTGCGTTGTGATTCGGTTTCCATATGCGAATTCTAAACAAACAACCAAAAAAGGAACCAAGTGTTTGAATCTCTTTTCGTTTAACCCTATTTTTTGCCTGTGCCCTCCTCTCAACGGCGGCTGGTGGCGCTGCTGGCCGGTCGCACAGGTCAAATCAGATATATATTCTCCGAAATATAAGTTTGAGACTTTTATCCCGACTTTATTGGTTATTTGTGAATGACATCTCCGATTGTCTGTGTATGTGTGTGTGTCGGCCTCGGCATGCATAAGTGGGTATTACTTTTGTGCGGGTGCGTGTGAATCCGGTCAAATGGGGTGGAATTGGCCATTTTTTTTTATATAATACGCTTTAAATTGATTGTTAAAAGCAGGAGAATTTCTAGTAATTGATTGTTTATTTAAAATGATTTTTATTAAAATCTTCGATTTAGACAATGTGCACACACTACTACTATAATAATTAAAATTTAATTAACATTTATCTGTCCATTAAGTCTATATCTCTCCGCTTTAGATCTAAAACTAACGACAACAATCGGGCCAAAACTTTCTCGAGCTCAAAATCACGCACTTGTGCCGCCGCTGCGCCGAACAAAAACAGATCCAACTTAAACTGAATTAAACCAATGTTCTGCTGATGTTCATTTTCCGAAGTTGTGAAAATTCAATTAGGAAACCACTTTTAGATTTATACGATGCGCGTGTGCGTTGCGCCGCGCCCGCCGCTTGAAGGAAAAGTATTGCGCACACACACACATACACACCAGGCATGTCAGCCGGCCGGCCGCTATTAAAGCCAGCTATCCGCATAATAGGCCTGCTGGTACTAGCCGCCAATAATTTTGTATAATTTCTTTTAAAATCAAATGCCAGTGGCAGGCAAACATCTACTTTAGAATCTCCTATAATCTTTTTTATCTTCACTACCATTATGTATTTGTTTGAATAAGGCATACACGATGCAATGATTTTGTATGATTTTTAAATCTATTTTTTAACTTCACTTGGTATATATGACCGTTGATAGATTTACCGTCACCTTTTTAACCCACTTCCACTTATTTGATTCAGCTAAAACTTGGTACATAGACTCGCTTGCACGAGAAATAGATATAAAAAATAAAAATTAATGAAAAAAAAATATATAGAGGGAAAAGTCTTTTAAATTGCCACCCAAAGGTTTTTTGATAATAACTCTTAATAAAATCAACGTATTGAAAAGAGAAGATAAAAAGCTACATTCCTAATCTATAAATCCTTTAAATTCTTAAAAAAAATAATGTACAGCATAATTTCCAAAAATATCTAAATCAACATTTTGGAATTTAGGATTGCAGGTTGCCATCCCAAAGCTTTTCTGATCATAACTAACTCGTCATAAAATTAAAATAATATTGATATATATATAAAACTGACGTTGGAAAAGGAAGTAAAAAAGCCACAATGCTAGATATTAAAATTATTTGAATTCTCAAAAAAATAAAAAAATATAGAGCAAATTTAAAAAAGTATTTATAATCGATCAATTGAAATTTTGGCTTGAAGGTTGCCACCCCTGTCATACTGAAAATGGGGTGGCAACCTGCAAACCAATAAAAGGGGCAACATGTAGTTTGACAAAATTTTGAAAAATTAATAATAACTTTTGAATTAGGAGAGTATTATACAAATTTAAAATAAAAAACAAACAAAACAAAACTTATTAATGTTTCTTTTATGAGCCAAGGTTTTTGCTATTTAGATTTTTTCAATTTTTAGGAAATAATATTTCACACTTTGTTTAGCAAATAATGTATTATTGCATCTGTTCTCTATAAAAATAGATTAAAACTGAAACTATTCTATTTACGTCAATGACAGTCCGAGTTTAGGTTATGACACTGCTTGAATGTCAAAATCCAGCAGTTGTGCCAAACTGCAAACATTTGCAACCTGCAACCATTTCGATTATAAATATTTTTTGAAGATTTTGTTTTAAAAAAACATAACATCTATTGTTCTATTGTTATAAGCAGGGCAACCACAAATATGTGAATGCATGTTTTTTTCTTAGACATCAAATAAGATAGATTTTTAGGCCATATTGATAGTGCATATTCTTGCCTATTTTATTCATAAATGTTTTTTTTTTTGCATTTTAAAGCATATAGAGCAAATAGAGCATTTCGGCAATTTTTACTCGAATTTTAGTAATATCAGTAAAATATTAATTACTTCACGAAATAATAGCTAAAAAAAGGGTTGTTTTTGTTGTAGACGTTGTTTTTATTAATATTTTCCGTCATAAATATTTTTTTAAGAGAAGCAGTGGTTATAAGTTAAAAATTTACAAACAAGTATCAATAAACAAGAAAATAACTATCCAAAACTAAAATAAAATAAAAACTAAAATAAAATTAGTCAAAGCTAACTAAACTTCCTCCCCCAAACCCACTCATCCCTCAAAATATAATTTAAAAAACTATACTATACTTTAAACCCATTCTACCCTTTTACCTTCTTTGTGTTGTCTGACAATAAAACCACAATAGGAAAATTACACCCTTGGGGGTAAGATGTCGCCAAATTTAGGTTAAGTAAAAAGGTTGGTAAATTAGTTTAAAATTACCTATGATTATATATATTATAACTATAATGTTATATGTATATATAGTTAAAATATGTAATAAATACAATAAATATGTAAAAATACAAAAAAACGAAGAGGGACTACAATGAAGCATGAAAACGACCATTAAGCTAGGTTTTAATTGTTAAACTCTGCTGCCAAATAATTACGGACATGCTGACAAATATTAGAAAGATACTAAACATAAACGAACATATTTATCCAGCAGCAAATATCCATACGTTAAACGTTTCTCTAGCAGAAGTCTTGCTGGAAATAAAGTATGTCTCGCTCGCACTTGATTTTAATATGTATTTCCATTTTGTTTTTCTTTTTGTTGGAAGCGAATGTTTCATAATTAAAACCCATTTTTATGGATTTTGTAAAATTTTTAAATAAGCTTTGATAATCAAAAAATTAATGTTTGTATGTTTTGTCTAAGTCGTTATATGGGGTCAAAATTTGAATATTGATGACACCCTCCACCATTTTTTTTTGGATTTTCGATAATATTTAGGGTATTCTTAAACAGAGTTACTATGTAGATGTTATTATCGGTTAAAGACTATTTTAAGTGAGAGAATAAAAGAGGATTGGGGCTGTTTGTATAAATGAAAGGAATTTTAAATTCCTATCATAAAAGATAAAAACAAATATATCGAAGGTTCTAATAA
Source organism: Bolitophila cinerea (assembly GCA_010015015.2). Lineage (NCBI taxonomy): Eukaryota > Metazoa > Arthropoda > Insecta > Diptera > Mycetophilidae > Bolitophila > Bolitophila cinerea. Next base: position 8,529 of record JAAAKO020045102.1, read on the forward strand.
GGACTTGGTGTAAGTAATTTATAATTTACGTCTACACTGAAACTCACTCAAACACATTATTATTATTAGTTTTGACCCCATTTAGGGACCAACATCGTATATATACTTATATGTAAATACCAACATTAAAACGAAGAGTGAAAATGAAGAGGCATGATAACGTCCATTATGGATTTTGGTGTTCGGATTTTTTTTAGGTTTTTTTAAATAAGTTTAATAGTCATATCATAATTGAATCTTTTAATTTTTTGATAAAATAGTTATAATAGCAGTTGACATTTGAAGCAAACCTAAAGCCGGCTGACACGTCTGACACACACACACAGTTATACCATGTAAACCATCCAAACGATGAAGAGTGTGTACTACTATTTGGATATACGGAGAGTGCACGTGATTAGGCGGCTAAAGGCCAAACTAAAAGTACTTAAAATATATTTTGCATATAAACTTTGCAAATGTGGATTTATTCTCGAAATGGCACATTTGTGGTGGAGCTGTTTTACTTTGTGTGTATGTGTGTGTGTGGAGTGTATGTGTGGCCCCTGGATTTATGTGTGACTGCATTTATGTACGAATGTGTGTGCGTATGTGTGTGTGTTTGCTTGAGACCAATGTCTCACACTGCCAGAAAAGTGTACTCACACATTTTTGCTGTTCTTGCTAGTGGAATAAACAAAGTGTCGCACTTAAAATTTGTAGAGATTTACCCGAGGCATATCGTTAGATAGGGTAATGCCTAAGAAATTGGCCAAAAATGCCTTTAATATGTATATTTAATAAATAATTGAAATATTGTATTTTTATTTATCAAAAAAAATATTTTTTATACTTATACTATAAAATAAAAATTACGAAAAAAAATGTGTTTATTTTTTTTAATATTATTATTATAATATAAATTATATATTTATATATATTGTATATATTATATTAATATGTATATTTAATATTAATAATATCGTTTATGTAACTAAGAAAAAAATCTCGTTATTCACTACTAAAAAGAAATATTAAAAAATAATGAAAACAATATTTTAAACCAGAAGTTGACTAGTCCTTCCGCGCGGGATTGTATTTCAGTAATTTTAGTTGTAAACAAGTGGCGCACATTTTAAAAAATTCAAATATTATTTTAATAATGTTATCATAAAAGAGCTCGTAAGCAAGCATATATTATTTAAAACCATTTTTTTTTTTTTTTAAAATCCCCTGAAAACGAGTTTTTTTGCCAAGTTTGAGCAGGATCATATAAAGAAATGCTTTAACAATCGAAAAATCTATCGATGGTCATATTATATACCAATTGAAATTAAAAGAAATATTTTAAAAATGATAAAAAAATAAATAGTGCCAATTTAGGGCCGAGTTCTTTGATTCGATTATCAAAACGCTGTCTGTCTTGCTAGATTGATGTATAGCACAAGCACTATAGACATCGGTCTTAAGTCGTGTCTAATGTTTCTATTTCTTCACTACTTTTTATGCGATGTGATAAGTGATAAGAAGGCGAAACAACATTAAAACAATTTTTCAATTCGAGCGACAGGACAAGGATTTGTCAAGCTTAAATTATTAAAAAATGTGTGGTCGTGGCATGAACCTAGCCAACGATTAACTATCAGACTGATAATCTTCAGGTTTGCTGACAAAACAGTTAGACACTTTAGCGAGAACCATCATGTTTTGGGATTTCGAAATATACGCTCATTGTCGTCATTATTGTTAATGTAGACTTTAGGCTTCATGGACCAATTGATTCCAACAAAGAAAAGCGCACTGAAGACAATAAAATGAGAAAGAAATGTCAAAAAAATACACCTCTTTAAATTTTCGTGTGTCTTTCGTCATTAAATGAAATCGCAAATATTACATAAAATTAAAACTTGCCTGTTTATTTTTTTAATCGAAGTGAAACATGATGTTCTCATTATACATAAGAGATTCAAATTATTAATTAATATTATATTATTAATTATCACACGATAATAATCCTTTTCAAGAGAATGTAAAAAAACAGTTAAATTATTTTTAAAGATTTCCATCGATAAATAAATAAAAATGACCACCTCAATATTTTTTGTTTATTTTGAACGTTTTTTGACAGGAAAGGCAATATACATTTTTATCACCATGCGATGTCAAAAATCAATTGTTCTCATAAATACCAATAAAGACATGTCACAAAACGCATCACTTCAAGAGTCTCATTATTTCCGTCATTTGCCTCTTTTTTATAAGTCTCATTAAATAAATAAAATTAGTTTATAAATTAATTAATATTGTTGCGTCAACAATGATTATTAGAAGAAATAAGACATTAATGAAAAAATTGTGACGTAATTTTTACATTTTAAAGAGCGTTTTAATGTCCTTTTTATGACCTTTATTACAATACCTCAAAACTAGTCTAATAACTCGGCTTCTTTATTTATATTTCACGAAAAATAACAACCAATCAGATAAATATATTATTGGTATGTACATTTATGACATAGATTATATAAAGTTAAATAATAATAATTGAAATAAACTTCAGATTTGACACATTAATCTGTCATAATCTCAAAAAAATGTTTAAAATCAATTTTCAAAAATTTGAGGTTTGAGAACAGCCAGAAGGCAGAGAGAGCTTAATCTGACAGATAAGCTGGTCGTTGCAACAATTCGTAATTTAATTCACAGATTTTAGCGATGTTTTTTTAAACTGTATGAGCAGGAGCATTTTTCTAATGGAGAATGATTTTTACCTTCTTTAAACCGGCTCATTTCTCACGATTTTTTAAACCAATTTTTGCAAAAGGTTACAAAACAATCCTAGTTTTTTTTTTACATTTTGTAGGTAATCCAAATTCCTTTTGTATCCCAAAAATGTTCAATGTTTTCCATAGGTAATACATGCACTAACACGTCAACTTCAAATGACTTGTATACCAATAACTAATATACAGATCGAAATGAAATGTTGGTTTTGTTATTATGAAATATTAAAATGGTTCTAATACTATTAACGAATATATGGACCTCCGCAAACTTTTTGAATAAAATATAATATAAAACATATTTTTAATGGTCTGTTTTTTTCATGACTTTGTCGGTTTTTAGTCGATGTATTTTTAAGAATTACAATCAAAATAGGGCACTATTAGTAACATGAAAAACTTTTTTTTAAAAAAAAATTCCCTGG
>JAAAKO020045113.1:0-11713 GCA_010015015.2 Bolitophila cinerea
CGAGTTCTATACGTGATGCATGCGTGTATAAACGATATTAGAATGAGCTTCGCATCGGAATAACAACCGCACCACTCTTGATATACAAACACAGTTATACACACAAAACAGACTCACTTGGCACACTACTACATATGTATGTACATATATACATTTAAAGCACATACACTCACAAATATACAGAATATACATGCGTGCGCTCACGCACACAAATGACGACGGACGAGGCGAGGGTGGTAGTCCCATATATAGAATTTGGTGAGGACTTTCTGGTATATTATGCGTTGCGTATTTTCTATTATATACACACAATATATATGCCATTGTGTATGTATATTATATCTATATATATATATACAAAATAAATATACATTTACTATATACATACATAAATACATACTTCATATAAATAAACACATATTTGTTTGCTTAGCGGGACACGCGCTCGAGCTCAAGCTCGCAGTTTGGATCACTCTTTGTTGATTCAAGGGAATGCGATATTTTTTATTCAAATATTTGCCAGTCTCTCTCACTCACTCTTTCACTCGGATTGACATTAAATTTTCATTAATTTTACAATTCGATTAATTAACCGGGGTGTGCGCGTTTGCTCGATGACGGACATGATGGCGATGGGTTGCGCTGCCGCTCCGCGACATCAATTAAAAAATGCCAAAATTGGCGTGTACGCGCCAATGCGCTCACACACACACACACACACTCAAATACACACACACAGAAACAATGTGTGTCAAACGCGAGTCTATGCCCCATGGGGCATAAAAGGGAGAAAGAGAGGTTTCTGGTGGATAACAAAGTTCGTTTAATTGAACCCGCGAATTATGTGTGCGCCCTCGCGAAAAGCTGCCGATTGAAATTGGCGCACGCATATAACTTATATAATTTTATTTATATACACTAGAATGCCGCACTCTGGTGGTGGTGACATAGTTTTTCGGGGGGTGCGCACAGTGTCCTTTGTGACACACGAAATTCTGTGTGTAAATATATGTGTGTGTGTGTGCGTGCATTGGTGAATGTTAATCGAGGTCAAATTGATGCGTGGAGGGTGTAGACAATTTATGATTGTATTAATTTAGTCGTACTGGAACCCCCATAATGGTCATTGAGTTTGTGTGCGTGAGTGTGCGTGCGAGAAGTCGCCGCGTTATGTCCAGCAAGGGACTTAAGACAAAATTGAATAATGCTTTTTATGGAAAAGGGTTGAATCGAATCTTTTTCTTAGCATATTCGCGGTATTATTCCAATTTAAAATAATACTAAATATAATAACACTATAATATGAAACCAATCTCATATGTTTTTTACTGGAATTATTGACAATATTTTGCATTTATGCTACATCATGCACTATAAATTAAAAAATTAAAATATACAAAACTTTAAAAACATTATGCAATTATTTATTATTTATCTATTATTTTTTTAAATAAGTCTTTAAATTGTCTTGACAAATTTTAAATATTGGTTTTTATGTTCTTTTAAATTTTTGTAAAGTATTATTTATTTTATATTATAAAAATTCTTTATAGGGCTTTTGCAAATTTCAACAAAATAATTTCGTTATTATTGCTTTTTGTTATGAAATAAATTTCGATAACATTTTTAGATAGATGTAGTAATCGATATTTGTTAATATTGATTTAAATTTTGTTGGTTGATATTGAACAAACAAAATTTAAATCAATATTAACAAATATATATATATAGTATTATTCATTTTAGATACTTTATATATTTTTACTAAATAAAAAAGAACAATAAAAAAAATGTGTGCCATAAAAATAATCTAGTTTATTTTACGTTCGTAACTCTTTAATTTGTATATCTCGGTTATATTTATAATATTTCTATGTTTTGTCTATAATAATTAATACTGTGCATTAATTAAATTACCTTATATTATATTATTAAACTAAAAAGAACAAAAAAATATTTTTTTATTATTGATGTGCGGTGCCGTTCACCAGACTTTTTATCCCATATAGTTATGAAACATTATTTTGAGGGATATATCTTGTATATGTCTCATCTTAGGTTATTATACTAAGCAAATATTTGCTATTTTTGCTACGCATTTATTTGCATTATTTTTTTTTATCAAATGATTACACTGTAGCAAATATTTGCTTAAAATTTGTTTGCTAAACCGATAGCAAAGTCTCTTTCGTGATTTTGTAGCAAATGAATTTGTTGTACCATTATACAAAGCAAATAAAATCTATAGACCTATATTTTATTTGTTCTAACATACGTTTTTCAGGTTTCTTGCAATCAAATCTAGGACCACAAAAAGTATACATAAAAATTTTAATTCTTGTTTCTTAATAATAAATAGATATTTTTTACACTTAAGTATATCATGCTAAAGCAGTAATTGCAACTTAATCTAATGGTCATTGTTCATTAGTAAATAATAATAAAAATCACTTCATAAAAACTGGACAAATTTATTTCCATCAAGAAAATATTCATTTTTAGAACAGTTTCACTGCCAAAACACAAATATTGGACTATTGTGATTATTTTAAATAACCTATCAAATAGTTTTAGTTGAATTTAAAAATGTGTATACATTTAAAAAAAAGGCAATTTGCTGTAATTAAATTATATTTATTTGATTGAAATAGTAATTTGTAGACATTTATCAAATACAAAAAATAGATAGAAACATCTTAAACATCACGAAAATATAGATAAAGGTGTATAGAGTCAATCTCTTTTGAAGGAGCCTAACAACAACAAAAATATATATAAATATATTTATGTTTCGTATATATGAAATATCTCGTCTATAGTATTGTAAAATTCAATATATGTCTATTTGTCGTCTATATGAATTCGTTTATATGTCGTCGTCGTCGTCGTCTATATGTCTTCGTTTTGATTCCCCAAGTCCACCGCCCTCAACTGAGCTTCAACAACTGGTGAAATATTGTGAGCAAAAAAAGATTCACCTCATTATAGGTATGGACGGTAACGCTCACCATACTCAATGGGGTATCTCAGATGATAATGATAGAGGTAGGTCGCTTTTAAAATTTGTTTATAGACATAAAGTCGATAGTCGATAGTAACAAAAATAAAGTAAGATGGTCTATATCATTCTTTAAGCCCTATAAATGTGCTGGTCTGGATGGTATATTCCCAGCCTTACTAAAAGATCTGGTGAATTAATTACAGTGAACCTTTTAAATATTTTGCAGGGTTGTATCGCCCTTAAATATATACCTAGACTTGGAGAATCGCTAAAGTAATTTTTATACCTAAACCTGGAAAAGCTTCATATGATACACCGAAAGCTTTTAGACCGCTTAGCCTAACTTACGTTTTTCTAAAAACTTTAGAAGGACTGGTTGATTGCAATATTAGAGATGGTACACTGCAAAGTAAACCCATGCACAGTAACCAACATGCTTAGAGAGCAGGTAGATCTGTTGAAACCGCTTTACACCAGATAGTATGCCGCATAGAAAACTCTCTGGAAAGAAAGAATTATAAGTTAGAATAATTCTTGGACCCTTCAATGTCTTTCAACAAAATTAAGCATGAAGCAGTTAAAAATGCGGCTGATAGACATAATATCAACCTCACCACAAATGGGTGGATTATGAATATTTTAAAATAAAGACGCATAATTACTACGCTAAATGGCAGTATAGCAGTAACGAAACGGGGCTACTATCCCCACTCCTCTGGAGCATTGTGAGACTATCATCATTGAAGAGATAATTTAGCTGGATATTTCTGCCAAGGATATGCGGATGACATTGGAATCTGCATAGAAGGTAAATATATCCAAACCGTAAATAATTTAAAGCAAAGTGCACTGAAGAAAGTTGAAAACTGGTGCACACGCGTAGGTCTAAGTGTCACTCCAGACAAAACGGGACTAATGCTGTTTAATTGAAGGATAAAAATCGAAAGATTTATGCTTCCAATGTTCTATGGTACAAACGATCACTCAAGAGATAAATTACCTTGGTGTTCTCCTAGACTGTAAATTAGACTGAAGGAAACACGTCGAAGAAAGAATCACCATAGCTAGTAGGTCCTTATGGCAATGTCGAAAGGCAGATGGAGTAAAATGAGAATTTCCACCAAAATTCAACAAAACAGACTATCAAATGATCTCTGACCAAATGCTTCCAAAATTTAACTTCAAGTAGTCCTTCGCAACAACTTTTTCTAGCAGAGAAGAAAAGAAAAGCCAGATAGCACTCCCATGTAAAAATGAAGTAGCTATTTATACAGATGGATCCAAAGTGGATTCAAGAGCTGGACACAACCCGCAATTATTGCAATTTCAGCTAGCATTGTTGAACTAAAAGCATTTAGTAGACAAAAATATTGTAATATGTTCGGACAGTCGAGTTGCTTTCAAAACACTAAACGCATACCAAACAACTTCCAGAACTGTCCAGGAATATCTCGACCAACTCACAGAGCTATCCATTATTAATAGTGTTGCGCTGCGGTGGTTTCCTGGTCACTCAAATATTCCTGGAAATGATAGGGCTGACTAAATGGCCAGAAATAGTTAAAGCAATGACTTGTATGGGCCGGAGCCATTGGCGTGCAGATCTTATACCACTATTAGAACGGAGGTTAGAGACAAAGTCAAAAGCATAAATGACGAATCTGCAAAATACTGACAATCTAAACACTTCATCAGAAGCCCAGATCGTCAGGTAGCGAGTTCATTCTAAATGGCAGTCGACATAGGATCAGCACGCAGACCTCACCCTTACGGGTCATTGTCTTAATAAGCAACTCCATAAAATTGGAGTTAAGAGCTTCGCACTCTGTATATGGTAAGGTATGGAAGATGAAAAGGTAGAACACTTTATATGTGAATGCTTAAGCCTCATCAGACTAAGGTTGTCTACATTAGGATGATTCATCCTAAACCCAGACGAGTTGGTTACGCTCAAACTTAAAAATATTTCGAGCTTTATGTTGAGATCGAAATGGTTTGAGTATCATACTGCCTTTTAAATCCAGAAGAGCACAATGGGTCCAAATTGAGACCTGCGTGCGTTCGTCTCTTTATTAAGAGACGTATAATCCAAAATCAATCTAAGCTAATCTCGTCGTCATCTATATGTCGTCGTTGTCGTCTATATGTCTTCTATAGGCGCATGCATGTGTAAAATGTATAATAAATACATTCATATGTATATTACATGCTTCTTTTTATTTTTATAAAACACTGTTGTATAAAACTTACTAAAAAAGGTTTAAAAACCATTTATTTTATTTATTCATTAAATTTAAAAATAAAACCACCCACTATTACAACTATCACCTACTAGGATACATTGGCGGCGATTGAAGGACAGGGGTATGTGGTATGATTCAACAACAAAAGTCCCTTAGTTCCCAAGAATTTTTAATACCCACATAAAAAAATCTGTAAACACCAAATGCGTGAATACAAAATCAAGAAACACAAAATCCCCGAAATAAAACCCCAAACACAAAATCCTTAAACATATTTTTTTGTTTGATTTAAAAAGCGAGCTTATCTGATTTTTTTTTTTGGTCTGATCTTGGTAATTTACAGACATTTTTTTATGTTCATGCAGTAAAATTTCCGTAAAAGTTTGGGGTTTTGAATTTGTTGTTTTTTTTGGGATTTTCTTTTTCGAGATTTTATGATCGGGGATTTCGAATTTTACAAAGCCTTTTGTAACAAGGCAATCTATCTATAGTTAAGTTCATACACTTATCTAATAATTATCGACAACGGTTAAGCTACCGATCTGTTTACACTTAACAATATCATCCTTTGCCCTTGCGGTTGCGACTCGTATCAAATATATAATTTACACATTGATTGGCTCTTTGTCTGCGTTTACGCAAACACGATCGCGAGTTAGTATGCGTGTTCGTATGTCCATGTAAGTTTGTTTATTTGTGTGCTTTTGCCTCGTCACCAGCGCGGCCGGTGCGGTGTAACGGCAACGAAAACCCATTGCCTAATTTGAGTGTGTCACCAAAACAAATCACACAAACACAACACACAAACTCATACAGATGACCACACCGATACAAATCAAGTGCAACTGTGTGTGTGTGTGTGTTATTTGTGTGAATGAGTATATGTATGTATATTATGTGTTTCTGATATAGCAGTGGCGGCGGCAGCGCATTACACATTTGTTCTCGTCGGCTCGCACCCCAACACCATATACAGTCCCAGCAGCCCATGCTATGCCACACCGTGCCCGCCGTGGCGCGCACTACCAACTTCGTCGTCCATGTATACATAAGCCAATCTGCAAACCAATTTATCCCAATTTCATTTCCTTTCATCCAGTAACACAATTTTGACGTCACATATAGACACACTCCTATATGCATTATACAAATATATGTATATGTAATATATACAAAATATATGCCAAACTTCGAAATTCGCTGAAGGTTATACGACTTGACGCGTTTTCTATTCGTATAGAGATATAATATAGATATTTTATCTATATAGTATATAGGTTGATTTACTATAGATAGCACTAGACATGAATTACATGTTATGCTGCACACTCAAAAGTAGCCTACACCATTGCGCCTTTACATATATATATATAATGTATGTGTATAGTATATGCAATATGCAAATGAGATGTATATATGTGTGTATGCGGGTGGGTGAAATACAGTATGTGGGGTGGGTCTTGATGGGCAATGTGAAGATTTTATTAATCTGACTCCAAGAAATCATATCTCGGATCTGCATTCAAGCCGTTACACATTCAAATATTACATACGCATTTTTATTTTGTAAAGTATATAAGTGGAAGTGCTTTTATAATGTGCTGGCCAGTATGTATACAATATATTATGCTCACACACACACACATACCAGCATCATAGAAATGGGGCGCATAAAACACACATATCTGCATTCGCGCGTTCTTGCAAGAGGGGCTATTTATTTCATTCAATAAAACCCATTAATCATCTATAATCCAATATATAAACACATAGAAGAGGGTGGATGAATTGAAGCCTCTGAGCATTTATATGTGTATTTTATGCATTTGTATGTGTGCTGCTCCTCCTGCGTGCATGTGTGTGTGTATATATTCGCTTGAATTCCTTGCATGCATCCCGGGAAAATTGCGAAAAAACGACAATATACATATATATATATATATAAATGTGTATAATGTACATATATATATTCTTATGCGCAAGGGTTTTATGTTCTTCGTTTTTCTTGAATTTTTCTCTATAGCAAATACGAATACACACACATTATACACACATACACATACACATACACATACATACATACATACATTCCGGACATATTACTAAATTTACAGGGGTGTAATATATCCTAAGTGGATATATGTATGTTTTTTATGAATCCCTCTACAACGTAGAAAAGGGTGAGAAACGGGCTGAGAAGAGCTGAGCACGACCGAGATGCTTGCAGACGCTCCAGTGTGTCAGCTCGTACAAACAAGACGGAAACGTTTATGCACACCTATTCGCACAAATACTTTTACACACACACACACATACACTCTTGAAGACACTTCTAGACAATATAATAATGTACAATGTAAAACCGCATTTGTGCAACTGTGCGCACTCGCTATTTATATTTATACACCCGATATGCGTTCCGATGCGGCCGAGCAAGAGTGGGGGTGGCGGCTCACACGCGGATCAAGTGGAAAAATACACAAGTGGTGCGACACATACACACACACACACATACAAAGGATATCTAACTAATTCAAAGTGGAACACGTGTAATCGAGTTAAGGAGCTTCACAAGACCACGAGTGTGTATAGTATATATATACGTAAAGAGGATTTTATTTTAATTGAACAAGGATATTATGCACTTAAAGACTCCAGTGCAAATTGCGCTTGGTTCTTTTTGGTTAGGGTTGTGGGGTGTGGGCAGAGCGGCAGGTGTGTGCGGTTGCGTGCAAGCTTATTTACTACACAAGAAACACACGCGCTCGCGTAAATAAAAACATAAGTCGGAAAGAGGGATATAGAGATAGTAATGCCGTGTGTGGGATGTAAGTAGTTGGCTGGTGGGCGCAATATCCACGAGAGAGCGACTTATAAAAAGCATCATTGTGTTACAGGAAGCTTAAAGCGTTTGTGTGTGTAGTACATGCGGAATTGAGGATAACACTTATAATTATAATAGAATATGCCGCAGAGAGCTTTTGGGCATATTTTAACCAGAATCCGGATTGTCAAAGTTTACCAATGAGTTTTAAAGAAAAACATTTTATTAGTTCGGGCCGTCCATATATTAAGTGACGCTAAATAACGATTTTTGACCAACCTAAAATTACGTAACAAAACCCCACCTCTAAAATAAATCAGAAAATTTAGAAAAATGTAGGTAATTCAAAAATCGTATATTAGTTAAAAATGTATAAAATCGTGAAAAAAATTAATTATTTATTTAACTTGCGATTTTATACGTATACATTATAATTTTATTTTGTTACGTAGCATCAACCTAATTCCCCCTTCCATTAGAGCTTTACGAAATATATGGCCCCAGCTAGCAATTTAGGTGGCGATTTACTTGATTTTAGGTAAACTTTTTGAGTTTACGTCACATCGACGTAAAAAGTTTATTTCACCAATAAGGTGAAATATTTTTTAAATTGGTCAAAAATAAGTAATTATTTCACCAAATAAGTAAAATTAAAAGTTATAATGTGATATTGACTAAATGGTAAACTATTTACGTATTAAATAAATAAAAATGTTGGTTTATTTTATAGTTGTCCAAATTGGTGAACATTCTAAGTAAACGAGACGTAAAAAAATAACCAAACACGTAATAAGTAAAACATTTACCAATTAAAATTAAAAAGGTTGTTTCATTTTATTGTTGACCGACTTGGTAAATATTCTACGTAATCGTGACGTCAAAGAAATACCAAACACGTAATAGGTAAACTATTTACCTATTAAGTAATTAAAACAAATGGGTAACAGCATAAATTACCAACTTGGTAAACATTTTACGTTAACGAGACGTAAAACGTAACCCAGAATCTTGATAAGTAAACTGTTTACTCATTTGCAGAATTCAGCCATCTTTTATCAGCAAATTGCCATGTAATAGTCGCCATCCAAATGAGGAGACAGTTTACTTATTAAGTGTTTGGTTTATCTTTTACGTCTCAGTAACGTAAAATTTATACCAAGTTGGTAAAATAAGCTGTTACTAATTTGTTTTATTTTACGTAAATTTACCTTCATTAGTTGACGTCGAGTTGTCGTAAATTCCACCAAAATTGTTAGCTGGGGGACGGCCATTTTTGATATCTCTAATTAAAAACTCACCAGTAACTCACAAATTACTATTGTCTAACGCACGTATTTTTTAGTCGTTTTAATAGTGTTTTAATATGTTTTAGATTTTTTGACAAAACTAATACCTGCTAATCAACTATTTTTAATGGTTTTACGTAATTGTTTTTAATCTTTTGTGCTACTTGCACTCATTTTATCACTCTTTTGTAAATAAAATTGAATTAGATATAGTTGCGAGTAGTTTGGGTGATGATGGGAAGGAAAACACAGGTTTAGCACGTAGGAAACTGGTCCATTGTACTATAATCCGTAGTCGATAGGTGTATCCTCTGAGTCGCTAATCTAGCCTCCAAAACTTTTTGATAACTTTCCTGTATTGCTGGCATGCGGTAATTTCTGTTAAGCAGCTGAGGATTACATTAGCATATCACAGTTAGTTGAGAATTTTTCTTTCTGTGTACAAATCCATCTAGCAAAACCTTGTAAGGGTTAGCGATTGGTTAGAATGCACGCAAGATACCCTCGCCTAGTAATGGAATTGAGTGAAAATGGTAAACAAAAAAAATATAAAAACCTTGGATAATTATATATTTACGAAATAGAAACAATGTTTTTTGTATCAAGCACAAATATAAATAAACATTTAAACTATCTCCGATCATTAATGCACGATGGCCAGAATTGGCGAGACACATACTTGTCGTGTTTTATTGTGTTTTAAAAATTGCGTAACTCAATTTAAACGATGAAAAATACAGCCGTTAAGCTATTATTTCAGGATTTTTTTGTGCAATCATAAAAAATATTATTTTAAAGCCGGAATCTTTTTTTATGATTTTTTATGATTTGCACCAAATCTTGTGATATCTGCTTAAGACATATGACAAAGTTTTTGTCAATTTTAAAATTAATGAATTTATGAATTGTAATTTCGGAGAGGTTTTAGCTTTTTTTTTTAGAGTAATTATTGGATTCTTTAAAATTCAAATATTAGTTAAACTTATTTTAAAAGGCAAAATAAAGAGTATTTATTATACAATTTGTATCCATAAAAATGTATGTTAAAAATACCAAAAGGGTGTTATTTTTGGTTTATGTTTACGGACTTTTAGGCCATAATCCGAGGGGAAATGTTGCCTAGTGGTAGTTTTAATTGTTATTATGACAAAAATACATCGGTAATCACGATAATAAGGTTTATTTAAAATAAAGTTCGATCTTCAAAATATTTTAATCAATAATTTCAAAATATTTTCGAAACTATATATATTTTTTTGTATACATGTAATATTTTGTGACCTTGTAGCTCATTTACAAGGCTCCCAATTTAACGCACGCTGATAAAACTATATGAAAAAAATAATTGAAGAACAAACACAAAATTAAGAAAAATGTGCAAACATTCCCCAGACTGTGCTATATTTTGTTTGTGACGTATTAAATTCGTTATTACAAAACGGTGCATAGAGGAATACTGTTGAGCATGCAGTTCCTGTTTGTGGTGAGGAATTTGGAACCTCAAATCATGACTTTTAGTTCGAGTTGCTCAGTAATGAATTGGCTAGTCAGAAATACAGTTCTAGAAATGATAACCCTTATATTTTTGGTTTAGTCAATCAACATAATTTTGATTTCATTTGCTCCACAGATATCACAAATGATTTCTGAACACTTTATTTTATTTTTTACTGACAAACCATCAATAATAAGATAAAAACATTTTTTTAATGATTAGAAAATTATTTTACAGGACGGTGTTATGGCGTGGTCTAAACTATATTGGCGTCTTTTTTGTAAATAATCATCCCACAACCGACATTTCATTTAAAAAATACGACAAGATCTAATTATAATAATAAAAATTAATAAATCGACCATCTAAATGATAAGTGAATTAAAACGCTTGAGCAATACTACAATTCAAAAAATCGGCTCTAAAATACCTAACTTAACGTTTTTAACTACCTAAGATAGATCTGGCTCTAAACTAGAGCAAAGTCATAAAATGACAGATCTAACTCGTTTCGAATAATATTTAATAAAAGTATTAAAGATAATATATAATGTATACAGGTATGGTAAGACATAAGTTGCAAAAACAATAATACAATAGGTTGCAGTATAAAAAAATACATAAAGTGATTTAGGCAATTAGGTTATAAATTAAATTAAATAAAAAATACATAACAATAATTATAGATAATCTCTCATCACACATAGATTTTTTAAGTTTCATTGCTAAGGTACGAATACATTTACAGACCTTTCTGTAAAAGTCTATCACATTTTACTAAATATCTGCGACTTTTGTCTGTATGTGCATGTAATCGGCAGATAATAGTGACGTTGCAGACAAATTATTTTGTCTGCATGTGTC
>JAAAKO020045124.1:0-11713 GCA_010015015.2 Bolitophila cinerea
GTTCATGCAAAATAGTGTGCACACTGCCTTCTGATATCTTTAAGGTGTCAGCTATCTCACGCAATTTCACTTTTCGGAAACGATTCGGTGGACTTTTTTTGTTTTGCGGTGTAACCACCTCAATTGGCCTTCCAGAGCGTTCGGCATTGTCAGTGTCTGTACGGCCACGTTTAATTTTAAATCAGCAAACCACTTCTCCACCGTTTGCCTCGATGAGGCAGAGTCCGGATAACACTTATCAAGCCATGCTTCGGCTGTGATGGTATTTTTACCCATCAAAAAGCAATGATAAATCACCACACGAAATTGCTTTGAATTCATTTTTTTGAAAAACTCAAAAAGTAGTGTCAATTGAACTTGTAAACTAATCGTTGGAGTGTCATGAAATATTGACAGATATCATTTTAAGGTTAGTACTTCCTACAAATCATATGGATTATTACATAGCAACGCCATCTATGTTTCATCCTACGGACTAATTGAGTGATGTGTTATATAAAACCCGATTTACAGGAAACGTTTTTTTAAACACCGAGAGGGAATTTTTATCTGTTATTTCGGTTAAAAAATAGAGTCTGGCTGTCTTCAATATCTGTAAGATCCCAGAGACCGTCTGGGAATTATGCATTTGGGTCAAGACTATTCCTAAACTGAATATTTGTGCTATTATTGTTATCATTTTAAATATTTAATAATTTTATTTTTGACTGACCCGGCAAATTTACATATGAATGTTGTTGTGTACTGAACATGTTTTGGGGTCTATTTCATGCCGCCGATTAATTGATTACACAAACTGCTAATAAACTGTTACTTTCAACAGTTGGCTCTCAGTTGAATAATGGAAGTTCACTGTTTGGGTGATTACATGATCTGTCGTAGATTGTCACTAACAGTCGATAGCAGTGACATATGTCAACTGAGAAAAACTGTCGAAAGTATCAGTTAAAGATTTTTTTCCGAATGCCACTTAGTTGCAGAGACAAAGGAGTTTGCTTGCTTTTTAAATACATCCCAACTTCCATATACATATTTTTTTAAATATGAGCACATTTTTTTACAATAATACAAAATTAATTACAAAATAATGGATAGAAAATAATTATTTCTTTCTTTGTGCACATATTTTTTTATAATTTTGTAATTGTAAATATATTTTTTATGAAAGCAATACATTTTACTATAGGCACATTCTGTTTTTACCGCTTAATATATTTTTTTTAGAAACTTGTTATTTACATCGTTAAAGTGTTACTACATATTCTATTTAACTGTTACATTCTTTTAGTATCCACAATAACAAAATATTGATTTTCCATAATTTGGAAAATGCACTATACGGGAAATGAGCAATTTGAAGTACTATGTCCTCCGTCTGACGCAGCATCGCAACATAAAAATGATGCTGAAATAGCGTGTAATATTGCAGTCATAAAGGAAAAACGCAAGGACATGGAAGCGTTTGTCTTGAATTCTATATTGCTCACAAAGAAGGAACAAATGTTTACTTCTAAAAATATATATGTGTAGAGTATAGAAATATTGATAGGTACATAATAACATTATATGTGAGATGTGTTTCAATTTTTACAGCACATGCCAATATAGAAATAAGTCCAAATTTACTATATTGATACAAGCTATAGCCTCACGGTATGTTCATGTTTAAAATAACGGTGGTTTTCCGCTTTTATAAGAATTATTTATGTGATTCTAGATATGCGAACTTTCTTTAGAACTTAAACAACTCACTCAAGAATTATCATAATATATATTTTATATAAAATAAACAATGTACACATATATATATATAAACATAAAATGCAGATCATAAACACGCAAGCTAACAAAGTTATTTCTATTATTCAAATCACATTGATGGATCATGTTTTATATTCTGCAATATATACCTGAGGTTCATTTTATTGAATATATTATATATTCTATTGATTTTCATGTTTATTTATCAAATTTCAATTTGTATTTGTGTGCTTGACGCAAATGATAATATGTAAATTGAATCAAATAGAATCGAAAGACCAAAGATAGGCATAAAGAAATTGTTATGATGGTTAGACACAATACAAAACAACGGTTATGGTGGGGGAGGGTTTGGGGGTTTAAAAAACCTCCCATAAGATTTCTTTCATATGTTTTTTTTTCACGAATAACAATTGCGTAAAAGACAATTGCCCGAATCACAATTGCCCAAAATACAATTGAACGATTTTTTTTATGAAAATATATATATTAAAAATATGATTATAAAGAAAAATAAGTGTATGACTTTCATTTAGTATTCCCATCAGACTTTTTGGCATGATACTTGAGGGGATTGGTATGAAACTTCGATTTATAGGTCTTTAGGAGTAACTCTTTAAAATATTCCAATCAGGCTTTTTAGAATATAATAATCTCACCAGCAGTATTTCAAAAAACCTGATGAGAATATTCAGGAAGTCATCTTTTTTGAAAGGGTTACTCCAAAAGACCATAATGTTTCATACCAATCCCCCAAGTTTTCAGATCTCTTAAAACGAAAGTTCATTATAATCCCACTAGCCATATTTCAAAAAGCCTGATGGGAATATTCAGGTAGGCAGTAATATATTTCAAGGAAGAGTTCTTTCGCAAAACCCTTAAAGCGAAGTTATATCTCAATCCCACGAAGCGTATTCCATAAAGCCTGATGGGATTATTCAGGAAGGAAGTCATCTTTTTTTGAAAGGGTTCCTTCTCAAGACCCTTAAAACGAAGTTTCATATTTTGTATTCCAAAAAGCCTAATGGGAATATTCAGGTAGCAAGTCATATATTTCTTATAAGAGTTCTTTCTTAAGATCTCTTAAACGAAGTTTCAACCAAATCCCACGAAGCGTATTTCAAAAAACCTGATGGGAATATTCAGCATTTTTTTTTTGAAAGGGTTCCTTTTAAAGACTCTTAAAACGAAGTTTCATCACAATCCTACTATCCATATTCCAAAAGCCTGATTGGAATAATCATGTAGGAAGTAATATATTTCTAGGAAGAGTTCTTCCTCAAAACCCTTAAACAAAGTTTCATTCCAATCCCACCAGCCATATGCCAAAAAGCCTGATGGGAATATTTAAGGAAAGTCTATTTTTCATATTTTTAATAATTTTTTTCAGAAAAAATTCGGGTAATTTTTTTTCGGGCAATTGTTTTTCGGGCAATTGTTTTTCGGGCAATTGTATTTCGGGCAATTGTATTTCGGGCAATTGTTTTTCGGGCAATTGTTTTTCAAGGAATTGTTATTCGAGCAATTGTATTTCAAGCAATTGTATTTCGGCCAATTGTTTTTCTGGCAATTGTTTTTCGGGCAATTGTATTTTGGGTAATTGTTTTTCGGGCAATTGTTATTCGGGCAATTGCAATTGTCGTACAATTAGAGAAAAAAATCAAAAAATCATATAATTCCTTAGAGACTAAAACATAAAGAATCGGAAAAACTCGGAAACGTTTTAAGCAGTTTAAAGCTTTGACTGTCCACCCTACTAGAAGATTTAATTTATATGTTTTTAACTAGCTTTTAATTTATTACTATTTTTATATAAAGTTGATAAAATAAGTCATTTTTAGGGCTTTTCATGGAATTTTTTTTTATCAAGAAAATTTAAACTATTTCAGTTGAAAACTAAAAAAACACATTTAATTGAAAAATTAGTGTTAGTACTTTTAACTGCAAACAAATGCACTGAAAAATACTGTTATTTTTTTTTAAAAGTCTACTTTGTTGAAAAATTATTATTTAAAAAAATCTTAGATAGTATACTAGCTTTTTGTTAAAAAAAATAACTGGGCAAAAATGAACTAGTCAATTAGAATTTTGCAACATACTTGCAGTCGGAAAGATTTTTAATTTCGATTGATCATCCACCAAAACCTTTTCTCTTTTTCTGTGTATTTCAGATTCAACAAGAAAACGGAAGTTATAAAATATATGAAGTTTAATCTAAACCCCCCCAAGAAAAAATCCTGGCTTATGCCTTCACAACCAAATAAAATCTTAAAACGCAGTTTTAGCTATTACATTTCCAAAAACAGTTGATATTGCAAACTAAACTAAAAAGAACAAACAATTTTTTTTCTTGTACTTTTAAAAATATTTTTTAAAATGATCCATTTAAAAACAATTTACTGATGATTCACTGTATAATTACCGCTGTAATAATAAAAAAAGTCTTCAGTGTATATTTTTTTATTCTTAAATCTGAAAACAGGGTTTTCAGAGCTTTTTATACTATACCCCTATGATAAAATATGATAACCCAACCAAACTTTTATAAAAAGAAATTCTACTTCTTATCAAATAATGTAATACTCCAACAAAAATCAACATGTAACTCACCGCATCGGCCGTTTGCTGTTACTGCATTCCGGTGGCGGCACAAACTTTGATGGTAGCGTAAAGAAGCCACCTCCATAGCGACCGGTAACCAGATTACTCTCCGAACGCCAGTGTTCGGGTAGCGCGGAAATCTCTGTTTGTGCAGAACTGCTACGCTTATCACCGTTTCCATTGTTTTCCTCTAGAATTGGTCGTGGAGATCTAGAGGCCGGGTAATAAAGAGGGCGTCCATTCCGAGAGAATTTCACTGCAAGTGGGCAACGCGATGTGGTGCTCATATTAGAGGCTTTGCTTTGGGCCAAAGCTTCCCGGTGAATGATCGGACGATAAGCCGTTGGATTTGGACAAGTGTTGCGTCGTCCCATGTCTGCTCCCATATCCTCGGCGATGCCACACTTTGAGATATCAGTTTCCACGAGAACGTTATGATTCGTCCATCGTCTACCGATCGCCAGTGTGGAGGCGTGACTGCCCTAAAGAATTAAAAAAAAATCATTAGGGTTTGTTTATATTATTGGCACAGACAATTTGAAAAATAACAAACCTGTTCAAAGGTATCCAAACTCTCGTCTCTTCGCATGCCAGGATCGACGTTCTCAATGTTCCCTTCGCCATGACTATTGCGATCACACAAACTCTCGTTGCTGTCCAGACTGCGTTCGTGCACAGCCGCCGCCGCTGCCTCCGCTGTGGTCATGCTTGTCTCAAACCCGTCCGAATCTTGACCGTAATCCATTTTGCTGCGACCGTCAGACTCTTGATCAGAAGCGATGCGAGCAAAGTTTACAAGCACCGGCGTTCCGGACGTACCACTTTTCTGCCACGGTTCGTAATCAGAGATTGAGACAAGATCTTCCTGAGGAAATTCTTTGTCGTCCGAAGAGAAAATCAACTCAATGTCGTCCACTTCCTCTTGAGTATCGGCCGAGACGGCACGTATATGCTTCCTAGCAACAACGGGTTTTGGCAGTGTAACTGGCACTGATGGTCCAGATGATGGTCCAGATAATGGTGTTGTGTCACCGAACACCGAGTTTTCACCGTCTGATAATTCTTCGGGTTCGTCGACGTGAATATTTTCAGTGGACGATGTGGTTATCGTTACGCCGTCATTGGACTGATTCAGTTGGAAGTGTTCCTTGGATTTAATTTGAACGTGACTATTTGGCACAGGAGAGTCTTCTTCACGCTCTGTTTGATCGGACTCCTTGGTAGTATCGCTTTCTATTTCGAACGTAAATAATATTCTGTTATTAAAAATAATATTTAGTATGGCACCTAAAACACCCTATCACCGTTAGGGGATCTCTTTGACGCCACAACTATAATAGGAATGACAACTTGGCGGTAATAATGCGTCAAAGTGTCGGTAAAAGTGGTTTTAAGAGAGGTTCTAAGAGAAGCTTTGGTGTGTTATTTGTATCAAATAAATGATATTTGAAATAACTATTAAAAAAAAAAACAAATTCGATATTTTTTTTAGGGATCTGAGGGCTAAAAAGTGAAAATGAGTTTATTTAGCCAAATTATTCACCCTTTATTTGGGTTGAGCTTATTCAGGTGATTTTCCCTAAAAAGGTATACTGAATAAGAACTTATTTAGCCAAATTATTCAGATTTAATTTAGGTTGAGCTTATTTAGGTGGATTTTCCTTTAAAGATATACTGAATAAGAGCTTTTTAGCCAAAATATTTAGCCTTTATGCAGGTTGAGTCTATTCAGATGGATTGCTTTAATTAGGTACAGAATAAGGGATAATTCAGTTAAAATTATTAGAACTTTATTAAGGTTGAGTTTAAACAGGTGAATATCCCTGATAAGGTATACAGAAAAGGGCTTATTTAGCCAAATTATTCAGTATTTATTTTGGTTGAGTTCAGGGATTTCTCTAATAAAGTGTACTAAATAAGAATTTATTTAGCTAAATTTTCCGCAGTCGCTTGCTTGATGTGGGGCACACAATTTTATGTCTTATCCATGAAGATGACACAGTTCTGTGACATGGACATGGTGACCATTGAAGTTAGGTTTCTCCTGCATGGAACTAAGAGAAGAGTAATCTTTTCTTCGGTGTAAATACCCTTCGACTCACCTGACCCACCTCCCAGTGAAGGTCTGGTTAAGTTTATCAATTTGTGCACCTTGAATAACATTCAGTTGGTGATTGGAGCTGATTCAAACGCGCACCATCTTGTATGGGGCAGTTCAAACACCAACCCCAGAAAGAGACAGACATGGAAATAGTCAGTAATTGCGGTGAACCAACGTTCGTCACATCCAGAAGGCAGGAAGTGCTCGACCTTACTCTGTGCTCTTTGGATTCGATGAATTTGATTAGAAACTGGAAAGTCTCCAATGATATCACTTCGTTCGACCACAAAAGCATTTATCTCGAGTTCTGTACTGACCCGATCCTTCCGATGAAAATTCGGAAAATTCGGAACACATGTATTACAACAACAACGTTGCTCAATAATCAGTAGGCTCACATTTTTAGCATACTACTGAACTATCTTTTTATCGCGATCAGTATCGCGAGGATTCATAAAACAGGCCTATAATAAGGTATATTAAATAAAAGCTTATTTAGCCAAATTATTCATTTAGGTTGAGCTTATTAAAGGATTTCCATAATAAGTACACCTGAATACGAGCTTATTTAGAAAAAATTGAGAATTTATTTTGGTTAAGCCTTTCAGGTGGATATCCATATAATAAGATATTCTGAATAAGAACTTATATAGCCAAATTATTCAGCCTTAATTTAGGTTGAGCTTATTTAGGTGGATTGTACTTATAAGTTATACTGAATAAGAGCATTTTAGCAAAATTATTTAGCCCTAATGCAGGTTGAGTTTATTCAGATAGATTGATTTAATTAGGTATAGAATATGAGATTATTTAGCTAAAATATTAAGCCTTATTCAGGTTGAACTTATTCTGGTGGATATCCTCATAAAGATTTATGAAATGAGTGTTTATTTATTTACATTTTTCAGCCTTTATTTAGGTTGAGCTTATTCAAGGGAAAATTCCTAATAAGGTATACAGAATAAGGGCTTATTAACCAAATTATTCAGCATTTATTTAGGTTGAGCTTATTCAGGTGGATATCCCTAATAAGGTATATTTTTATTATATTTATTACTATTTAGGTTGAACTTATTCAGGTGGTTTGTTTTAATAAGTTTATTCAACGAAATTATTTAGTCTTCTCTTCAGGTTGAGATTTTCATTTTTTATTTCTCCGACCTGAATATCACTTGATAAACATGTCTGTGTAAGGATTTTGGCAGCAACCTTTTATAATTGATTTAGCTGATTAAAGCCTTAATACAGCCGAAAAAGCAAAAATATTTCTAGGCTATTATTTTTTTTTTGGCTCAAAAAAAACATTTTTTAGTAGATTTTCCCTTTGATAAATACCTGAATTGGAGTCCGTGGATGTTATTGTGTCCGAACTGGACTTGGGCTGATCGACCCTTATGTTTGATGACACTTTAATTTTTACATCAATTTTCGACGCCATTGACTTGTGCTTCTTGTCTGATGACGTCGCACTGCTGGGATACGTTGTAATCCTTATGTCTGGTTCTCCAAATTGCCGGACCGTACTCGGAGCAATTTCATCAACACCAACGCCACTAGAAAGTTGCGTTATCTCAAAAGTGCCCTTCTGTGAGGATCGTTTGGTTTTTTTTCTTGGTGATTTTGGCGTAAGTTCAATAATTTCACTGATACTATCTTCGGTCTCCTCTGGTGGATCTTTAAAGCGCACGGTGTTTGGAACAGGTTTCGAAACTGATGCTGCTACCTCTTCATCGGTAGCTGTCTTTGGATGAGTGGGATTGTCTACCGTAATATCTGTAGCATTACGTCGAAACACAAAACCTTCACGAATATCGGTGTGCACAAGAATTTGTCGTTTTAACTGGTCGATTTCTTTGTGGGCGTCCTCCAGGGCAGAACGCAGTGAGACCACAGTGTGATGTAGTGCTCTTACTGTGTCTAGCGATTGAATAGATTGCGAGAGACTGTCGAGTGGGCAACTGGGCCTCTCAAACTGACCACTCTGGTCCATTGAATGATGCCAGCTGCTGCCAACGATGTTGCATCTGTCCCAGCCATGCGGTGGCGGCCTTATCTGAAAAAAAAACAAATTGAATTGAAACTATTTAGTAATTGGATTTGGCACGGTATATTTTTCTCACGTGCCTAAATATCTTTCTAAACTAAAAGGCAGCTAACGTTAACGAGTTATAATGCAAAACTGCATTATAATAATATGAAAGGATATAGACTATAGAGGGTATTTCATGTTTTCGTGCTCAGGGCAATTAAACTGCTTTTGATCCTGCGGAAAAGTAGAAGAAAAGTATTCCGCTTTATAGCTTTTGTTTTATCACGCTTGTAAATCATCGTGCGCTGTGTGGCTGTCAGTTATATCTAGGGTTTCGAACTCTGTATATCTCACACAAACACAAACACTCACTAATACATATATACAGTCTACATGTACACATATAAACTAACTTTTATATACAGCCAATTCTAAAACAGGTAAATAATCTAATTTTGTGCTGAGTGTGCAAACTACGAGTATATATACCTATTAATAGTGGTTGGCTTTTTATAAAATGTATTTTTAGTTTCAATAGAGATAACACGGCTTTCTTGTTGAATGGTGAGTTTATTTGTTTACTCAATGTTACTATATTATGTTATGTATATACTAACATATATATGGTTTACGTTACGTTTCGATACCGTATACGTTTGTGTAGTATGTGTAAAAGCACGTTCGTGTGAATGCTCGTCAAAATATATAAATATAAGCTGTATATTTATTTATAATAACATATAATACTGAGCTTTAAAGCTTGTGTATAAATATAATATTTGAAAATAGATTCATTTAAATAGAGTTTTGTTTACACGTAATACATGGTTGACTTTGTTGAAGAAGCCTAATTAATATTTAACAGAACCAATAGCCTGGATGCTTTTCTGTGCGTGCCTCGCGTAACATTTATTTGAAGTCTGGCCTCATTCCGATTCAAAATGCGCTCCCTTGAGATGATTGCGTAAAAGTTATGTAACTCAATGATATGAAAAGCTAAGTTCTTAATGCAAGACGAATTCAATGCGTACACACAAGTCTGGCGTTTGCGTGTTATGTAAACATTGCGTAATATAACATAACATTTACATATCGTATTTTATATAATCTCGTATAAGCTGTAGAGAACGTTTAGAAATGCTCTAATTGAATTGCTTTTTAAAATAAAATTGTGAGTCATCAAATGCTCGGAGCAATTATTCAAATTGTATTTCTCAAGTGGGTCAGATTCATGGAGGTGAAAAATTTGTGTTGGAAATAATTTTAATTAATTAAATAAATGTCATAGATTTTTTTTTACTATTATTTAACCTTAAGTGGGTTCAGATAGATAGTTTTTTTTGAAGTGCTCATGCGACGGTGATTTTTCACCGATTTCGAAAAATAAACATGCGTTGGAAAGGGTATTTATCTTTTCTATACTAACTTTTATTTCAAGCATACGTATTTTGGAAGCTTCATCCGATAAGACGAAGGTACATTTTTTCGTCATATACGAGGTGCAATAAAACTACATACACAAATTATCTCTACCGCTTTTATTTGAAGAGTAAACGGTTTTTATTGACACCCATGAGGCAGAAAAATGTAAAAGTAGAAAATGATGGAAAAAATGATGAAAATGTTGAAAAAAAAGTGTATTTTTCGGCGGCATTTCATAGAACCCGTTGCAATTCATACAAACGAAAAGTAAAACATAGACATTCGATTTTTAGAATTCAGAAATCGTGAATTTCATTTCCCGTCGACATTCACACAATTTTTTGGTATTTTACCCTGAGTCATCCAGTTGGCGCTAACACACCGTGAAATATTGTACTGTTTTGGCAAGTATTTTATATCTCTAAAACCACTTTTTTGTTAAAAAATGTTTTTCTATGAATTATAAGGAAATGTTTATTTCTTTTTTAAAAATTAAAATTTCGTTGTTCTTGTTGTGTTTTTTTATTGATTTATTGTTTGTCACCCATATTATTAAAACTACACTTGAATTGATATATTTGTATACACTACATTTTTTTTGCATTAGTCCAAAAGTAAACAAGTAAAAAAAAAACAGAAAAAGAAAATTTAAAACGACCATTTAAAATTAATATGGTGGAATTGAAGATAAGAGCCGTTTTAAAAATTTGCGTTTCTGCAAAATCCTACAATATCCGACAAGGGTTAAAACATTTTTAATTTTTTTTTCCTAATTTTTTTTTTTTGTAAATGAATTTTCTTTGTTTTTTACCCCTTCGGAGATAAATCAACTTATGTGAACATTTTTGTTTTAAATTAAAATAAGTTGATATATTTCATCATAACTATGGCATACATTTATTTTAACAATATGTTTTATTATATATTTATAAAGAAAAATTGTATCTCATTTACCCTAAAATAGATAATATTACTAGAACTAAAGAAAAGTTATATTTATTTATCATACATCAGTAATATTTAAAAAAAAACATTTTTAATATTTTTATTTTTTAATTTTAAGTAACAAAACATAATTTATATACAATTTTTTTTGGAATTATAATATTTTTAGGAAGGTTTGGAATATTTTAAATTATAAAAACAAAAGTTTTTTTTTAAATAGTTCATTTTCATAATACTTGCCAAAATATTGATATATTTCCCGGTGTGCACCGCGCCGTCGCACAGTGGCGCTTTTCCCTTAAAAGCGCTTATAATTCAATTATCGAAACTCAAAATTATACATATTTTATTTTTTATATATTTCAATATGAAACAGCGCATACAAAAAATGTAATTATTTTTTTGATAAAAAATCAGGTATTGTCTAAAAAAATGGTTAAAAATTATGGTTTTCAAAAAAATTTTAATATAATATTATTAAAATACATGCTTTTATATAGACAAAAAACTATTATATTTCATGTATAATTTAATATTTTATTTTTTTATTAATATTTTTGTGTAAAATAATTTAAATTAAAAAACATATATAATTTAAAAAAAGGAACACTAAAAAAATATAATCTAAAAAAAAAAATCTTCTTTGAAAATTTTACCAATGTTTGAATAGACTTTTTGTATTATTCCAAAAAATATGTTTATGTAACTTCTTAAGAATACTCGTGTGAAAAAATGGCTGCCCTATCTTGCCCTACAGTTTTTTATGAGCATTTCAATAACTCGTGTTTCTGCAAATATACACTGATAAATCATGATAAATACAAAATCACAACAAAATATTTTTTGAAATAGAT
>JAAAKO020045135.1:0-11712 GCA_010015015.2 Bolitophila cinerea
CTTCGAGAATACGAGATTGGAGATCTTGTCATGGCCAGGAGTTATGGAAGGAATGCCGAGAAATGGGCAAAGGCCGTACGGAACGGCCAATTGAGGCGACTACACCAGAAATTACTGAAAAATTCCACGATATGGTATTTAGTTATCGAATATTCAAAGTGTGCGAGCTGGCTGAGGCCACAGGCATTTCACATGGCTCAGTGATTACAATTTTGCATTAAATATTAGGTATGAAAAAACAATCGGCCCGTTGGGTGCCGCGCTTGCTGACTCTAGAGCAAAATCGGTTAACCCCGTCAGAAGCGTTTTTGATGAAGTACAAGCGAAATCCGACTGAGTTTCTTTGACGTTTCGTAACCGTTTTTGAAACATGCATCACGCCAGAAACCAAGTAAGAGTCGAAATAGTGCATTTTTCAAGGCGAACATGCACCAAAGAAGAAGAAACCGTTCCATCGGCCGGGAAGGTTGTGGCCGAAGTTTTCTGGAATGCGCAAGGAATAATTTTCATCGACTATTTGGAGAAATGAAGGACGATAACGGGGCACTATTATTGTGCTTTGTTGGTGCTTAAAAAGAAGATAATCCTGGTTCACAATGACAATTTTCATGCATTGTGTGTGTCTCTTTACAAATGAAAAATTGCTTCAATTGCGTTACGATTTTCGTCCTCATCCACCCTAGTTTCCAGATTTAAAACCCTGCGACTTCGTTTTGTTTCCAAACCAAAAAAAAACCCTGCCATTAGCGCCTTTATGGTGGCTTCTGGCCTCTGAGATCTTCTTGCTGACTGGCATTCCATTTATTTCGGAAATCTTTATCGTCTTTGGCTTCCTTCTTTGTTTCCTTCAATTTTGTTTAGGTCAGAGCACAATATCTATCAACAAAGCTCTGGACAATTTAGTGGGTTGGCTACCTTTGGCACTATTTCGATGCTATTTGTCTTTGCACAATTTGAGGGACACTTTGCTGTAGTGGCAAGATGCTAGATCAGCCCAAAGGAAAGTAGAAAATTTGGGTTTTCTAATACATGGCAGTAATCTTTTCTGGAGGCACTCATTCACATAAATTTCACCATTGATAGTGCCATTTGCTACGTAACACTGACTTCTTAGTCCACAAGTGCAAATCGCTTGCTACACGAGAAACTTCTTGGGGAACTTTGATTTTTATTTTTCTAAATTGTTTCTCTTTGGATCTGACTTTACATTTTTAGCTCAACGCTGTGCTTCCAGGTTCTATGTGGACTTTCTGTCATGTACTGACTGAAATTTGTAAGTCGAGCCCTAAGCGCAGATGCTTTGATTTTGCGAAATAAATACTCGATGCAGCTTGCATTTTCCGATTCGACAGCCTTGGATTCTTCTATAACTACGAAATAGCTACGAAACTTTTTTTTGCTATCAAATTCCTTTTAAAACATTTAATACCGTTTTTTGTGAAACTCCTGCCTTGTTGGCAATGCTTTTCTGACCCCATCGTAGATTTTCTTTTGAAAATCGAACAATTAATTCGTGTCTTTTCACTTCCGATGTCAAACTCAAACTAAAGTTTACATAGCGAAAAAGTTCTAACTGCAATTTATAACAAATTGTTTAACGCAAAGCCTACTGTATGATTTTTGTTCGTCTGTTTGAGAATTTTGTATTGATAACAAAGATAGAAATTAGAAATTTCGATCTCAATCAATCTCAGTAATTGTAAAAGATACGCATCAACTGAGAAGATCACTGAAACATAAGGTCTTTTTTGAAGAATTCGACAAATCCTATTATTTGGACGACTTGGAAAAGTTGGAAAATCGTTGGGCTCGGTTGGGCTCGGTGCATCAAGCAATGTTAAAAAATAAATATTTATATATTCATAATATTTAGTTTTTCTATGTTATTGTCAAGACTTGTTGACTTTCCCTCGTAGATTTAAAGTTGGAAATAAATTGCTCATCGTATCATCAGAAGAGGTTCTACAACGTAATATATTTTTTTTTAAATCCCCACGATTTATAAAAAAGGAAATCTGTCTGTAATACTGGCTAGAATTAAAGCAAAATATGTATTATTGTATTCCGAAGTCTCCAAATACTGTATAAGGAAAATGCTATTTGATTTTTCTCGAATTATAAAAGTAGCTGTGTTATATGTGAACTTAAGGCTAGAATTCTTAATTCTTAAGAATCCGTCTAAGCATCATTGCATCATTGTGTAAACAATTTGACTTTTTTACGATAGTATCTTCAGAAGAACGATATTTTATTATTTAATTTTAATTTTTTTGAAAAAAAAATCTTTCAGTTATGGATCAAAAATTCTTTGGGATTCCCGGGATTTCAACTTACAATATAATAGTAGCTTAATATTATTTTAGAAACTTATTTATCAATTTAATTTCAAGGTTAAGAGTAATTTATCAACTTATTTCACAATTATTATTTGAAATTAAGAAACATTTTACGAACAAAATATTTTAAATTATTTTTTATTGTTGAGCTGCTTACTGGTCTGATACCAGAACTCTGATTTATTTGAAGAAGACAAACAAGCCTTATAAAAACACAAAATCTATGTTATATACATGAAAAAATACTTCCAGTAATTCCTAAATATCAATATCAATTACTTTTGTATTTTAAAAATAATCCTATTTTATAACTATAATTTATTTATTTTTTAAAATATATGGTTTTACTATATATTTATTCTGTTTTGTTAATCCAAAAGGACTATATTGAAAGTAAAATAAACTATATTTTTTAAAAATACATAAAAGTATTTTAAAAATGTGTTCCCAAAAAAATAATAACAGCTCACATAGAAAAATGCAGGTAGATTTTTTTGATAACAAACTGCTTTGTGATAAAAATATATTATACAAAAAATATTTTTTCAATAATTTGTTAATAAACTGGAAAAAGGAAATATTTTATATATGTTAGGAACATTTTTTAAAATAATGTTTTTTTATCTGTAATTTAATTATGCTTAAATGCATTTTTCATAAAAAAGCAAGTTATTATTAAAATAACGTTATAATTTTATTTGAAATTTAAAGTTTATTTTCACCAGTAGTTAACAGCACTGGGATAAGGCATACTTATATTAATGAGCACAATGGGTCCAAATGTTAACCTTCAAATTCATATCTTTATTTAAGAGTATTACATTTCAAAATTAATCTTCAAGTGGACAACCTTATTTCCAGTTTAAATTAATTTTAAAATATCTAAACGGTTTGCCAATTTCTTCTAGGATTACGATTTTCTAATATTTTTTCTTTTATTTCTAAAAAAATGTTTAAATAAACCAAATAATATGAAATTGAAAAAAAAAAAAAAATCCGTAAAAAAACATTTCAATAATTTGAAAACTTTGAAAAATTGTTAAAAAGTCATCACCCGCAATTTAATTTAAGTTGATTTTATTTTTATTTTATTCCTGATGTCTCTATCATCCCATATCGGATTAAAAAACTCTAATAAACAGTAATCTACACTATTTTTTTACAAATTTAAATAATTCGCTTTACAAAATAAAATTCAATCTAACATTTCCGTAGAAAAAAATATACTAATTCTATCTCCAAATGCAACTTCTAACGATGCATCTAAATACATTGAAACAATATGTTGCGAATAATTTTGCGTTCTATTTTCTGTAACTGTATAAAGGCTTTGCTCTGTACTAATATTGTGTACTTTATTTATTGTGTGTGTGTGTGTATGTCTGTATGTGTTAGAGTAAAGAGACTATACTATAGACGGCAATCTCGGGTCAGTACACTAATTTGCGGTAGGTTAGTTTTTAATGTAGTTTACGGTGCCACACATACAGAAGCAGCTGGATACTCCATATAAATATACATATTATGCATACTGCTACAATATGGCTTTGTGCGTGTGTGTGTCATGTACACAGTGGCGGGCAGCGGCGGGAGGCGACGGCGTTTCCCACTACATTTAAAGTTTACCGAATTCCGATAATTGGTTGACTGCTGCGGACATGGCCCGAATGTAGAACACACATTTTACTTAATCAAGTTAACACACAAACAAACAAGAGTAACATGTTCAACTAAGCCATAATGTAATACATAAACAGAACGTCCGCCCGCCACTGTCGCCCACCGCCGCAGTGTATACGAAACGACAATGTGCTCCAAATGGACCACTATTATACTATACTACGGCTATCTTTCTATCTCTATATATATTATACAATACATATTAGACTTACTATACTAGGCCACAATCTAATTCAATACATATATACCAATATCTATAAAATAAATATATATATCCATAATATTATAGAAAGCATAGACATGTTGTTCTTACGTACTAAACTTATGTGGCAGTCACCACAAACGCGCTCATATGTATATATATATACTAGATATTTACAAGTTAGAGACACACAGAGAGGACCCAGCGTGTGAGCGTGGCACAATGTTCCGGCGGCAGCCTGGGCTCGGCACGGCCGACCAGCGCGGAGCGGCCACGACGACGGCTGGAAAACTGAAGAGGGTTGGCAGCGTTTTGACCATCATTATAACCAGTTATTTGGTGCCAGCACAATGCATGGGGTACCTTAATTTAAAATTCTCCGCACGTCGTCAGACTGTTAATTTGCCTGGCCACTACATCCTGATGCCAGCCCGCGCCACACAATTCGAGCCAGCAAGAGCGGAGGGAACGTGGTGTCTGTGTGTGTGTGTGTTTATTCCGTTTCCCGCATACGCCCGAGAATGAGTCAACGAAGACCACCAGGACGACGACGACTACGATGAGGACGAGGACAACGGACGGTGGCGGGTGGTGGACGCGGCGAGGACGACTGAAAAGAGTAATTTATTTTATTGCGTTTGCCAAAAGCTTTTCGCCCAGTATACATAAAACATATATACTCTATACACACACATATGTATATCTATGTGTATGTGTGTGTGTGTGTGTGTGTGTGCGACACGTCCTATACTCTCGGGCGCGAGTGTACTTTATTACATAAAACCGAGGCTGCGGGTTTATAGAAACTCGCCGCTTACATACACACACACACACACATACACAAACGCTGAGATATGTATAAAGTATATTCATATAAAATATTACACGATGTAGGCTATTGATTTTGGTCCAGTTTTTCTGGTACTATTTATAACTGAAGAGATAAAAAAATTGTGGAAATTTAAAATATACACACAAAATTACAGGCCAAAATTGTGTGCCCGCAAAAAAAATATGTGGCAATTAATCAGTTCATATAAAATACGTAAAGAGAAAAGAGCGAGAGATTAGAGTGACAGAGAGAGAGAGAGAGGAGAAAGATATAAAAAAACATTACATGCAAATATTCATAAAAGTAGCAGTATATACCAAAAATAAGCGTGCAAAAAATATTTCGGACTGGGGGATTTATTAAAGAAAATTATCGGTATTAAATGGAACTGAAATGAAATAGGGATAGAAAAACTGTATTTAATTTATTATTCAGAAATATTATATTATGTATATAAAATATAGCGGCATATGAAATAAAATATTTTCTAGAGGAATTTTATCAAAAGAAGAGTAATGTATAAAATATTTCAAAATGTGGAAGTAAAATTGGATGCATACTATATACAATTATACATACCTTTTGATGATGACGATGACGTTGGAAATAAGCCTGCGAGTATAACCGAAAGTGCGGCATAAAAAGGCCGATGTTTGTCAGAACGCGGGGTAGTTTTTATGCTGTTGTTGTTGTTGGTTTTTGATTGAGTGCGCTAGATATGGTGGCCTTTGAGTGCACTCATTTAAAATTTGCAAATATTGCACGCTCAAAGGGTGCACAATGATACAGAGAGAGAGAGAGAGAGAGAGAAAGAGAGAGTTTGATTTTATGGACATGGACATGGATATATAAGATTTTAAATTTTTACTTTAATTTTTTATTATTTATAAATTACGACATACTTTTTAGCTTAAAACGTTTCTGCTGATTGTAGCGCAAATCTACAAAATATTTACCCATTTTTACTACATTTTTTTTTAAATATTTTGATTTATATCCATTTACATTTTATTTACATATTTAAATAATTCTTATTCATTTTTTTAATTTATACTGTTGGAATTTGATTATCAGATAAAATCAATGCAATAATAATGGGTGTCCCTATAAGAGGGTCCGATTTAAATTTAGCGCCATTTTTTTCTGGGCAAGCGGCAGCTCTGAAATTTGACAGCTGTCTATGATTGTTCCGATTATTAAAAATGGAGCGCTACACCAAAGAACAACGCGTTACCATTGTGAAAACCCATTTCAAAAATGAGAAAAGTTACGATGAAACCACTCGCAAAATTCGCGTAATTTTCGGTCATGAAACTTCACCAAATGTGTCAATAAATTTGAGGAAACTGGGTCGATTATGGACTGTCAACGGCTTGCGTTACCGCAACATTATAACGTAGTTCTTGTGGCCTTAATTGCAAGGACTCGACCTGGACGACATGTGGTTCTCGCAGGACGGCGTGACCTGCCACACCACGCATGCAACAATCCATTTATTGGAGGAACATCGGTGAGATAGAGCCGCAAATTTGCCAAAACATTATCGAAAAGTTCGTGAAAAGAGTAAGGTCTGCCGCCAGAGCCGCTGGGGGCCATATGCAAGATATTCTATTCCATACTTAATGGGAATATGCCTAATTTATAACGCCATAAAAGTATCACCACTCGCTCAAAAAAATATGTATTTTTTCTTTAAATTTAATCGGGCACTCTTATTGGGACACCCTTTAAACACATTCAATATTGTAGGTGAAAATATTCCCGCCTTTTTATTGAGATTGAAAAATTGAAAATTGCGTGATAAATTTCACGTTATTTTTTTTTAATTCATCATATTTAAACGAATTTTATAATATATAGGTATTTTATTGTTATCATACCTATGTTTATAACAAGCGGTAACAAAAACTGCTAAACATTAAGGTAAAATACAATTTAAATTTTATTTAAATTGCATTATTTTTATATTTTTTCTATAAAAAACTTATAATTTTACTACTATTTCTTTGTTTTTTTACATATTTTTTACTTTGTAGTTGCCATTTTTGCATTTTTAGTGAATATTTATGATTTTTTGCACAGCCGATTGCAATAACTGACGTTTTGTTGCCATAGGCGTATCCAGAACATGTTCTAGGAGCGGGGGGGGGGGGGCATTTCGTCACGACAGTATTAAGCAAACCAGCCTGAACAACAGCAATGCCGAAATATTTTGAAAAATAGGGCATTTTTCAGATTTTATTCCACTTCTGGCTGTTTAATTGTCAATTCCTTTAGCTTGATACAGCTTGAATGTTTCCTAGAATTTATTTTCATTAAAGACCAAACATTTTTTAATTTTTTTTTTTAGAGACAAAATTTAAATTGTGTATGGATCAAACCCGGAATTCAGACCAAGAACTGTCGAATCCGGAAGATAATGATATACCCATAACCATATATGAAGTAATGAAATTATTATATAAAATAAAAAAATGAATACATGGTTTGTGTAATATTTCTAATTGATAACATTTTTCCTGCTAAGGACCTGTCTTTATGTGTTCGCCCTGGATCCGCCAGTGGTTGTTGCCTGCAGATTTTGGAACGGTCGTTGAGACACTTTTGACACTTTTGCGTCAAGATCTGTGTCAACTAAATAGCATTGTACATTTCAGGATCGTCTTTTAACATAGATTAGGTGTTTTGTAGCAATTCTAACGAAGTTACAGTTGCAAGATGAGCTTTTCCGGTAAGTAGTGTTCACGTAGAATTCCGGTCGAAATCAAATTCAAACTTAGCATAAGTTATGTCCGTTTGCGTTACCTTCCAGTGATGATGTTTGATTTCAAGAACTTTGAACAGTTTTACATCTTTTACCAATCTTCAGATTGGCAAGGTGTGTGTAATTGATACAAAGTGTGCAGTGCTTTTATCACCGTTTTTGTTGGTTTAAGCAGATCGTCCCTAAGAAGTTCGTGCAAACTTCGCCATGTCCGGCTTCGTATGATCGTTCGCTATTAATGCTTTAAAACTTGAAAGCTAATGGTTTTGATAAATTTAAAAGGAATCGTCGGGTCTCAGACCGGGAAACCTTCTTCACACTACGCAGTCTGTTCGATACTCTACAAATTAAATAGCTCTCTTGCGTCAGGGATTTTTCCGAGACGACGGAAAGGTGTCATATCGTACACCAATATTTAAATTTGGATCTAGGAGCGAAGTTTCGGTGCAGTGATGTATTCTATGCAGACAGTCGGAAAGCTTTTGACAGATTGTGTCATAGTTTGCGCGAATTAGGTATTTACTCATCTATACTCAATTGGATTCAGTCCTACCTGTATGATCGCAAGCAATAATTCGTGCTGAACGTTCTGAACTGTTTAATGTGGGTTTTGGTGTTCCTCAGGGTATAGCCATTTCGGTCTGATATTTTTTATTTTATTTATTAACGACGGGGCTGATGTTTTTAGAAAGTTATTATGCTTTCTGTATACTAATGGTCTTAAAATATTTAGTAAAATTAAGAGTCCTTCTGACGCTTTGGGCCTGCAACGAGATTTTGATATAAATGTAAGTGCATGAGATTCTTCCCTAAAGAGAATTCGATTTTAGAACAGTACAGCATTGCAGGAGCTCCTCTTTAGAGAGTTCATGAAATTCGTGATCTCGGTATTCTCTTTGACACGAAGTTGACTTTTTTCGTCACATTAAAGTAACTACATCCAAGGCATATTCTATGCTTGGTTTCATGATGAGAGATTGGCTGATTTTGTAGACCGTAAAGCACTAAAAAGCGTGTATTGTGCTCATGTTCGATCACGTTTAGAATACGGATCAGTGCTTTAGAATCCCAGTTACGCTGTACATTCTAATATATTTGAATCTATCTAGAAACGATTCTTGCTTTATGCATTGCGTCGACTGGTTTTGAGACAAGTCGATGACTATGTCCTTCCGCCCTATATTACTCGATGCGAGCCCAGAGACATGGATTTTCTCTTTTCGACGTAAAAATGCTGGTATTTTCTTCTTGTTCGATTTGTTGAGTAATCATTTAGATTCTCCCAATTTGATGGCCATTTCAGATTTCATGTCTTTCGTGATGCATTTCGGCAAATCGATCGATTTTTAACCTGATCCTATTTTTTGTAAGAGTTGTATCCTCTATAAAATCCTCTGGTAAAAGCACAGAATAGTGAGCTTGATAGATTTTTTTTAGTCTTGATTTCATTTTTTTAGTATGGTATTTTAATTTTATTATTTATTACTGTAATTTTAAATTTTTTAGTCTTCATTTAATTTGTATTTTTTGTTTTATTTTATGTATTTGCTAAATGTAATGATGGCAATGGCACCATTTATTTGAAAATAAAGGTCAGTTCGTGAGAGTTATCTCTGTTGACGTCACTTCAAATAAGCCTAATTAAAAGTTGAATTTCCTTTGAGTTTTTATAACCATTTTTAAAATATTGTATCGGTATAATAATGCAATGTTTTTTTTTCAATAAACATTTCGTCGAGAAACATTTCATTGAAAAACAAGTACTACTATTTAATGGTAATTTTAGTCTAAACTTGAACAATAAACTATCATAATACAAACAAAAAAGTTTCGTATTGTAACTTTATCTTAATTTTTTGTTTGACAATGTTTATTTTTATGTTTTTATTTTTTTTTATATTTATAAGTTTAGTATTTATGTTTTATTAAAAAAAAATATGATTTCCAAAGTGAATAGATAATGACTTTTACAGATTTGTATTAAAAAGTGATAGAGTTTTTTTATATAAATATTTTTAAATGTAAAAATTTCTGTTTTAAAGAGAATAAAACTTCCACATAATCTATGTGTTAAGGCACTAGGACATTTTTGAATAAAACCCCCTTAATTAGAATTTTATTTCACTGTTTTTATATTTTCCGGATTCCTAATTCCTGATAATTTCAATAGTGGTGAAATTGGACTTTCTGTTATATTGTTTAGTTTTTTTTACTGATATAAATATATTTAGAGCTGTTTCGAAAAACTAATGAATGTAATTTATTTTCTCTCTACTTCGCATTGCTTTTAATCACATGTATCTCTGCTTAAAAGTGACATGTCTACTTAAAAGAACACCTCTTATGTCCGTGGCCTTTATGTCAGCCAACCGTTTTTCCCACTGTTAATTAACTATTATCTCGAGAATTGATATATTCGGAATCTCCCAAAACGAATATTGTTTTTTACAGTGGTTTGAAATATGAGTTAAGATTTTAATAAAGGTTGTGAACAGTTTGTGATTTTCCAGGATTGACGAAAAGACCTTAATTTTGCACTATTTGGAAATAATTTTCAAAAGATTTACTAAGTATAAGTTTTTTTAAAACTTTAAGATTAAAATTTGTATTTTGAATATTATTTACATAAATAATTATTTTCCAAAAATAATATAATATATAACATATAATATACAATATTACAATACATAATATATAATATAAAATATTAAAATATTAAAATAACCTGAAAAGACAACTTTATTTTGTTCAATCAAAATGTATTATACTAAAAAAAAATGTAAAACCCTTTAAATTCGTCAAAACTTCTATCATTTTTCAATTGTCAAAATTGATTTGACCGTTGAATTCTTATGTATAACACCCCTTTGTTGAATGATGAATGGCCTAACAAGTCGTTTCATGTTATATATATCCCGTTTATGTATATTATTCGCTCTGTATAAACTCAACTTGCCAAGGGTATAAAGATACTCAATAAACTATACACATATTTCAAAACTGATTCACCCTAAAAACAGGAAATACGTGTGTATGTGTGTGTGTGTGAGCAACCCGTCTGTCTAAGTCAATGGATTCAGGCAGCACAGAGGACAAATTGAAATAGATTGCATATTTAATATATCAATTTGTTCATATGCATATTTTGATATTTCCATATTGCAATTTGTACAATGTACATGTTTTATAGAGATTTATCAGCTGCTATCTTAGGAAGTATATGAAATCGGATTCTTTCGCGTTTATAGTAAAAATTGAATCTTAAACATGTTACTCTATTTGATTTTTTGAGAAATTGATATCCGTTTTTTTATGGATTGAATTTGGAAAATATTGTATATAAGTGTCGGTATCAGTCGTTAAAAAATACGATATTTGTTTTTTTATTAGAATGCATGAGATCACTTATTTTGGATTAAAAAACCTTTAATTTACAATAGAAAACGCCATACGAATACATACAAATCTAGGTTCGTTTTATCCTTTATGGAGTTATAATTTAGATCAATGTTGTCAGTTTTTGTTTAAAAGTTGTTAAGTTTATATTTGAACTCACAAAACTTAATTATTTAGTAATCCTTGATCGTTCTTTATCAAATGGAAATCGCAGTCAAAGAATCTATTTTCGAGTAAATCTATAGATATATAAAAATTAAAAATTATTTTTAACAAGTTTCTAGAATATTCAATTTTCTTATTCTTTTTCTTGAGAAGAAAAAAAATATTTTGCGAGTAGTAAGAAAAATAAATAAACAGAAAATCTATCTAAGAGTTCTATTTTTTTAGATATGCGTTGTGGAGTCTATCTTCGTGTAGCTCTAGAATCTAAAATCGAGATATTAACAAAAAAACATAAAAAATGTATCCGTATAAATCCATGAAATTAAAATTTAAAATT
>JAAAKO020045146.1:0-11711 GCA_010015015.2 Bolitophila cinerea
TTACTACCGTCCTAACTCCTCCTTGGGTACAGGTAAGGATATAGAAGTTGGTGTAAAGAAGATCAGTCTATCTTCTATACAACAACTTCTATATCCTTACCTGTACCCTTCTAGTAATTCTAGGGTACCTAGAGTTACCAGCAATACTCTCCTTAGCCAGCTCTTTACCAACAGCACTAGGCACCACTGTTTCCAGTAATATGTTACTATCTTCTATAGCCTTTGCCAGCTCTTTACCCTCGGCACTCGATAATACCGTATCCTGAGATAGTCCCAACTGCGAGTCTGTTAAAGATTCGCATTCGTTGTACCAATCTCCGATTTCATCGACGTGCGGTTTAAAGAGCTGTTCTGCAAGGTCATTTGTCACTTAAAAATATATATATATACTGAAGGCCTTTTTTAGACCAACCGTAGTCGGTGCTTGCAGCGTCAGTAAGGACAACTGTCGCCAACAGTTGACAACTGTTGACAACTGTTAGATGCGATTACATGGCAACTTTGGCCAACTGGCATAAAAACAGCAGAAACTGCTACTTTTCACAGTCCGTGTAATCATAGCAATAATGTCCATGGACGTTATGCCCGTTTAGCAAAATAAACCGACATAATGTCCAAATGCACAATTGGACATTATGGCGGTTTTCAATTGGGGTTTTTGGTCACTTGAAAATATATCTATTTTAAAGGCCTATTTAGGCCAAACGTAGGCGGTACTTGCGTCAGGACTGATATGTAGACCACGTTGAGGTGACATAACGTCCATGGATCTTATGTCTGCTTTTAAAAGGACATAATGTCCATAATGTTTCTGTGAGCATATTTTTACACCTTATGTTTTACCTATCAAAACATTAAAAAACAATGATGCCTACAACAAAAAAAAATGTGGCTACAAAATTTGTCCTGAGTTGGTCTAATATATAAACAGAATGTTTGTACATCTCATCCCTTTGTGCAGCGCGCGCCCCTCTTTATACGCCAGCGACATTATTGCAAGTTTAGAAATGTTTGATGCGCGCGAAATTTTTGAAGCTTGCTAGAACGACGTCGACGACGATGCGCTGGTGATCAGTATATAATACGTATATATACATGAATGTCATATATAATTCTATATATATATATATAAATTGTACATTTTATATATATATATATATATACATATATAAACATATGTTTTATACACGAATCTGGGCGGCAGGAGGATACAATACACATCCTATAACACCAACATTTCTAAGTAGGTGAAATTTCAATCTCCATTAAGTGTTTGACGGCAAAACGTCACTGTCACGTCAACCTCTTTCAAGGCAACGCTACATCTAAAATCAGGCGACATTCAACCCAAAAACTCTCAGAGCAAACTTAATGCCTGCCGATGAGTGAGTGTGAGTGTGTGTGTGTGAGTGTGTATGTCTATGTTTCGAAAATTGGTATGTTGCAAATATGTAAATTGTAAATATTTGTTTTCTATACATTTATAACGTATTTGTTTTTCAAGTGCTTTCTAAAGAGATAATACTTATAAAAAATCACCAAATAAAAATAAAAATAATAAAAAACAGCTGTGCACAACCTTAACCCTTATTTTTTATCATTGTTCGGTGTTCTCGATGAATCTACTAAGATTGGCAGAATTTCGATAGGCCAAATCACGATTGGCCGAATCACGATTGACCGATTGATGCGATTGGCCGAATCTTGATTGGCCGATGGATATGATTGGCCGATGGATATGATTAACCGAATCACGATTGGCCGAATGATACGATTGGCCGAATATTGATTGGCCGAATTATACGATTGACCGAATCACGATTGGCCAAATCACGATTGGCCGAATTTGTAAGTGCATTATGGGCTAGTGGGAGATATGTATTCGGTTAATCTTGTGTCTGCCAATCGTGTTTCGGCTAATCGTGATTCGGCCAATCGTCTTTCGGCCATTCGTAATTCAGCCAATCGTATCATTTGGCCAATCGTATTATTTGGCCAATCGTATCATTCGTGGTCGTGAATTCGACCAATCGAAATTCGGCGAATTGCGATTTGGCCAATCGGGATTCGGCCAATCGGGATTCGGCCAATCGGGATTCGGCCAATAGTATCATTCGGCCAATCGTGAT
This sequence comes from Bolitophila cinerea, assembly GCA_010015015.2. NCBI lineage: Eukaryota > Metazoa > Arthropoda > Insecta > Diptera > Mycetophilidae > Bolitophila > Bolitophila cinerea. The sequence continues at coordinate 2,130 of JAAAKO020045146.1, forward strand.
TCGGTTAATCGTGATTCGGCTAATCGTGATTCGGTCAATCGTATTATTCGGCCAATCGTATCATTCGGCCAATCATGATTCGACCAATCGTAACTCGGTCAATCGTGATTCATCCAATCGAGAGAACCCGGTTCTCGATTAGCTTTGCGATTACGTGGTCTTTTTGACGTTTCTCTATGACATTTATCTTTGACGTTTTTTTAATTTTTCATATTTTTTGATAACATTCATAACCACTGTAGTCTAAAGTCGGAAGTCTGTAATATCAATCGACTCGAATCGAGTTAAATCGAGTTTTAGTTTTCTTACGTAACAGCCGGCTAAAGTCAGCGCTATACTAGAAAATAGCATTTTTATTATGTAAATATTATTTCAATATTATATCAAGCTACCGGCGAGAGAAACATCGCGGTTGACTGTGATCGGGAAGAATCCGTTTCAATCTCGCCGGATACAATTTTCATTTTTTCGTTTAAACCTACAAGACACTACAGTTTCATGATTTCCCCGGGACTTCGCAAGGATTTTTGATTTCATTAGGATTCCCCCAGGTTTTCCCCGGGATTAGGGAAATCCAGGTGAACTCCCGGAAAAATCACTATATTTATGGGAGCCAACAAAATGTTCGAAATTAGAATGTCACCAAAGAATATATGGAAAATATAGAACATTTACCTGAAAATATATAGGAAAAGAAGATTTTCCCCTACTTAAATCACCGTTATCACTATGGTTTTGAAATGTAGATTTTTGTTTTTTCATCGGCTGATACCTTTGCTACAGATACTTTTACTATAGCATAAAAAAACTCACTTATTTATTCTTAAATGTTGCACTCTTTGAGTCGAGTAACGGAAATGCCATATTCAATAATATGCTGTAATATGCTGTACGTAATATGACGAAATATTAAGTAATATCACGAAATATTACGTAATATCATGAAATATAACGTAATATCACGAATATTTTGAATTATACGCAACATTTGGTATTATTTTGCAAACATTTGTATTATTTGTAATATTTCGCTCACATAAATAATAATATTGATAATAATATTAATAATATTAATGTAATACATTCAGAATCAAGAATACAAAAAAATCTGATAGTGATTTGCCGCTCGAATTGTGCTTCAAAATTACTGATTTCAAACGAGTGTTTTTTTATTCGATCACAGTATTACAGTAAATAGTGTAATGTCCATTAATTATTAATATTTAAAAAAAATTATGATTTATAGAAATCCCAAAGAGGATTAACACACAAACTAATATATCGCTCTTTCTCTATCTCTCTCTCTCTCTGCATAATTACATTAAACTCCCGTAAAATATTGCATTGTCATTTACAGTTTCAAAGTCCCGCCAATTTCATAAAATACCACTTCTGCGTCTCCACAAAACTCAAAGAGGTTATATAATCTGGAAATGTGCGGCAGCAAAGGTAACGTGTGGGCGCCACATTGGTGGTGTTGCACAACCCTCTTAAGTAAGCGCGCGCACCCCAAAACTCCGCGCGTGTGATATTTGAGACTGAGAGTAAGTGTGTGTAACCGGCTATGTGGGTGTTTATATTATGTGTAAGTTCTTGTACTTTTCTTCAACAAAGTTAAATAACATAATATTTTATAGGATTCTTGATTGATTTTCACATTACATTTTTAATCTCCTTCGGGATTATACACAGAGTCGGGAGTCTCGCGAGCTCGCGCCGCACTCTCGTTCGGAAAATGTTTCTTCAAAACTTTGGCGCCCGTCACTTCGAGTGAACCGAGCGCGCTAAGCCATACAAATGTTTAATGTGTTTCGTTCGGTTCATTTTCACTTTTCATTTGTTTGAATAAACACATTTCACGTTTTTCTGACACAGTTGAATGTGTATACACAATAAGAAACAAACACATAATATAGTAAATGTAACTCATATGCAATTAAGATATTGAAAATCGGCTCTCGCGAGATTCGCGATTTTGTTGAATGTTTATTCCCAGTTTTGTTGTCACTCTTTGCGCAGCTGTCAAAGTGTCAAAATAATTCGTTTGTTTAATATGTTCAACTTTGATGCTGAACAAGTATACCTACATTAATTTTATAAATTAATTGCTGTATCGGAAAATTAAGCGATTTAAATATTAATAAAACATTTTGAAAAACCGATTATTTTACAATTTTCAATTTATAATGTACCAATTAAACGCGTATACATAAACTCACACACATGCTGCGCATCTCTTTCGGGATGCTCCCATATTTTCTCTACCGAAAATGATTTTCATGACACATTTATGCAATTTTCATGTTCGTCCGCATTTAAAGCTAAATTCAAATTTAGTATGCGCTCGATCTCGCGCAAAATGAATAAACAATTAATTCTTGTGCCGGACCATACACACACACACACACACACACACAAACACACATATAGAGAAAATATTTAATTCCGGAACTGACATTGAGGTTAAGTGAAAAGAGTGATACCCGTTTGCATAATACAATTTACAATATACTGTATATATATTTGATGTTATACATGTATCCGGGCCAGGTCGACTCTCCGTGGGATGACTGCAATATTGAAAAGCAACACCAGCACCGAGGATACACTTCATGAATATTGAATGTGTGCATAAACGAGATGGTTTAAAAGGTACTTCGGGAACATGGTAATTCTATTAGTATCAATGCATATCGTTATTGTTTCCTTGCACGTTATTAGATTCGAAATGCAGTTGTTTAGTTTTGGACTGATGATGATGATGATGATGAAGGGATGGGGGGACTGTCTCACAGAGACTGGTCCAGCACGTAGGCCACCAGGAGGGACCATTGTATTATAACCAGTTTCTTAGAGACGGTCGGAATCTGGGAATCTACCAGATTTCCTAGTGAACTCAGCGATCTTCCCAAGAGGGAGGCGGTGGAGCGAGTTCATCACGGGATATCTGGTGGGAACGAAACAGGCTAAAATACAGTTTAGGGGCGAATTTATAGAAAACACCACACCCTTTTACATTACGAGGACGTCAAGGAAGGCAAGGAAAAGGCATCACTTCGGGGTGTCAGAGAGTTGCGTTTAACGTCTAAATCTGGTTCGGACAAACGCATCAATTCCGGTTTCTAGACTTGGCCAGAAAACGTCTGGATATACGAAGGGAGCTGTACGATTTAGTGTACACTCAAGCTTAACGGGTGCATTTGTATTCATCTTGGAAGCACTCGTACTTGAACGAATCACGAGGCAACTTCCGAGTACAATTATCGCGAAGAGTAATATACCACACTTGGCAACGGTCGACGTAAAAAACTTGGCTGACCCATACTTCAATGAACGCGGAAACATTGACGTGCTTCGCGGAGCTGACGTCTACGGCCACTTAATTTTTGATGGCTTCAGGACAGCGTTAGCAAGGCGTTATTTGCACAACGAACTACACTTGGGTGGATCGTTTTTGGCCCTGTTGACCACAAAAGCGATTTGAGAAGCATCCGGATCTGCGGCAAGAGTACACCGCGTTTATGGACGAATATCTCAAACTGGGACACATGAAGGTCAGGATGACAAACACCGCCACGTAGATTCGTGTGGTCTTCGATGCCTCACGAAAATCATCTACTGGAGTGGTTCTCAACGACAAACTGAAGGTGGGCCCAAAATTACAGGACGATCTTATCGACATTCTACTCCGATATAACCAAAATGGCCCGGCAAGTTTTAGTGACTGAAGCCGATTCACAATATCAACGCATCCTGTGGCGACGCTCGCCAGCCGAGGAGATGCAAACGTTTTGTCTTTGAACTGTCACCTACGGCACTGTATCACCGTCGTACCTAATCAATACCTTGCAGCAATTGGCAACCGACGAATGCAAAAGGTTTCCGTTAGCCAGTCATAGTGCTCTATCGGATTTCTATGTAGACCATATCATAACTGGCTGCGACTCGGTTTCTGAAGCTTTGGAGCTTCAGAAGCAGCTAGTAGGGCTCATGAGCTCTGACGGAGGAATAAAATTAAGCAAGCGGCCATCAAATGTTATTGATATTTTAAAATTTTGTTTCAGCTACACATAGAGAGGTTCAAGACGTTGGAATTGTATTGGCATCCCAGCTTAAATTCATTTTGTTACAGGTTTGCTCTTATTTCTTGCGACGGCATACCCACCAAGCGCAACGTGCTCTCGGAAGTTGCCAAACTCTTCGACCCGCTTGGACTACTGGCTCCTACGATCGTTGCTGCAAAGAATTTTATGCAGGCGCTCTGGACTGAAGGAATTGATTGGGACCAGCAGCTCACAACACACCTCGCTGAGCGATGGGCTACGTACCGATCACACTTGGAGCAAAAATCAATCATGGATTTTGCGACGCTTCCGAGATGGCATATGCTGCAGTCGTGTATATGCGATCTATCGATGAGTCCAGGAATAGTCACAGTAAGAATTGTAGGAGCAAAGACAAAGGTTGCTCCGGTTAAATAGATTAGTCTACCAAGGCTAGAGCTATGTGGAGCACTACTCTTGGCTTGTCTATTAAAACACGTTTTAAAGGCGTTAAATAATCCTGGCATTAAGACTGTAGCTTGGAGCGACTCAACCGTCGCGCTAGCATGGTTGCGAAAACCATCTTAAAGTTGGCATACCACAGAGTGTCATCAATTCAGTCATCAACGTCGCCTGAAACGTGGCGTCATGTTCCCGGCTCCGACAACCCAGCAGATTGTGCATCCCGTGACTTGCTGGCATCGAAATTAGTCACTCACGACATTTGGTGGAATGGTCCCATTTGATTGTTAAAGGCAGAATTGTGACAGATCTATATCAACCAAGAGTTCACTAAAAGGATTTGTTCCTATCCTGGATGGAACCGGTTTGCTCAGAGTGGGTGGACGCTTGGAAACGGCAAATTTACCATTCAGCACTACTTATATTACCAAATAAAGGTCATTTTATCAATCTTTTAGTTTCAGATTGTCACAAATGCAATCTTCATTGCGGAACACAACTAACCGTATGCAGTTTAGGACGTAATTTCTGGATCATCAATGCCAGAAACGCAGTCAAGAGGATAATTCACAATTGTGTGGTATGCGTAAGGCCCCGGAATACGACGTGCAGACAACTCAAGGCTGGTTTACCAACTAGTCGAACCCTTCTTTCGCGTGTCTTCCTTTCTGCTTGTGTGGATTATGCTGGACCACTTACCATACGACTTCAATCAGGAAGAGGTAACAAAACAAGCAAGGCATTACATAGCCCTGTATTTGTCACTTCCCTTACTCGTCCATCAGCGCCGGGATGTATACAAGTAACACGCCCCATGATCCATATAGTTGGGGGTTATGTCTCGTCTTTAACAAGAACTAATGAGCCGACTTTTAGATTTTCGTCGCTCTTGAGCCATTTCACACGCTGTTGTCGAGAAGTGAGGTACTCGTGGCGCCATCTTTACCAAAAGTGCTGAGTGTATTGTGCAATAGCCGCCACCGGGGTTCTTTTGTAACAGGCTTGGGTCGGGAATCGAGTTCAAGGCTTCTCTAATCAAAAAGTGTACAGGGGTCATCTGATAAAGGACATAGAGGACGGGAATTTAGTACATCGTCAATCTGAATCTATACAGTGACCATCTCTTCAAATGTAAAACGTGATGTTCCAAGAATACGTCGCATGAGGTGCTTTATCGACTTTACGCCAGCTTCCCAAATACCACCAAAGCTTGGGGTACCTGGGGGGTTGAAATGTCATGTAGTAGCATCGGATGCCAGCACGTCCTTAAGCGTAGGGTCGGTGGAATTCACGAAGCTATGTATTTGCTCCGATAAAGTTGGTTCCACAGTCACTGTACAAGTTAGAACAACGCCCACGACGTGCGATGAATCTGCGAAAAGCGGCCAAGAATGCGTCCGTCGAAAGGCTAATGTGGAGAGCGCCTCTGTCGAAAGGCACACAAAAAAACATTTTATTTTCTCTAGCCGGCTGGCCGGCTAGCTGACGGCCGACTTTTTATAGAAACGGCCGTCTAAAGTCGGCCTATTACGGCCTAGTTCTAGAAAATAACATTTTTTATAATATACTATTTTCTCAGGATATCTAAAGGCATTAAGTTTACTTTTAATATGAAGCTACCGGCGAGAGAAACAATGCGGTTGACTGAAATTGGAAGGAACCTGGTTCAATCTCGGCCAGACTAAGGTTTTTCTCCTGCTATAAATAGCCGATTACAATTTTAAGTTTTTCTTTTAAACCTACACTATAGTTTCATGATATCCCCGGGATTTCGCAGGGATTATTGCGGGATTTCACCGGGATTCCTCCAGATTTTCCCGATATTTTGCATGTATTACCCCGGGATTTTAACGGGATTTTTTAGGATTTTCTTCAGAGAAAACTTGTAAATTCCCTCAAAAAAATTAAAGCGGTAACTACCGGTGAAATCCCTAAAAAATACCAGAAAAATTCCACTGAAATCCAGGAGAAATCCCGTGGAAATTTTTCTGAAATCCAAGAGAACTCTCTGAAAAATCCCTATATTTAGAGGAGCCAACAAAATCCTCGCAATCCTCCCATAAATATTATTTTACAGAAAGGACTTTTGATTACATCTAGAATATTCTACAGAACAGCCGAAAAAATCTCGTCTTCACCTGGCAACTCCATTCAAGTTGAAAAGGAACTAATCATATATACGATTTTATCAACTCAGCCTCTTCCCAGCCTCTTTCCAGTCTATAACAGAGCCACCGACATCGACATGGATCGATGCTTGAGTGGCGTCCGCGATAGCCTCGCAATTTGGGAAATGTGCGTCTAATAAGAATTGGGCTACCTCAATTTTCGAGTTGGTAAAAGAGCCATCAGATATCTTCAAAGATACATTTTTAACGGTCGCATCCTTGGAGAGTGTCCTGTGGCCTGGATAACTGGAAGCTAGGCATTCCAAAAGACGTGAAGGAAGTAAAATGGCGCGAACCAGTCGATGTAAATACCCGTCTTTATAGTTATTCAGTTTTCAGGGAAAAAGTGCCACTGTGCGGCTTGCATCTCTGAAATATAGTCAATATAATATCATAATAATAATAACAAAGCTAATATTTATATCAACTATATCAACTATAATTTAACTACACCAGTTGCCATTAAAATTTCAAAATAAACACAAAATTATTTAATAAGACCACAAAAACTGTCGAAAGAAATAAAGTTATAAGCAAAAACCGCACATTCGTGTCTATCGTTTCTTCAAAGACATGCGCTATTTTATACATGCACGACATCTAATTGCATACGAAAATTAAACTCTTACTTCCAGGCATTACACACACACACACCGACAACATGTTATTTCTGAAGTCATCATTTCCTCTGACATCCGACATCGATAAACCACAACATTTACGCAAACACAACATCTGAGCGCGCGCGCACGTAAGACATAACCGCCACCGCCGCGTGTACACACGCGTTATGCGTGTTTCTTTTTAGTACCACATAGACCACAATTTTCAAAACATTCTCTTGCGTTTTGATACGCGCACGATCTAAAGACACTAATAACGTCTTTGATCTTAAAGTTATAATCGCAGATACAAAAAATTATATTTAAAAAAATAACTAAACTATATATAACCGCCTTTTGCAGCAGCTCGTGCCAATAACAATTACCCGTGAATAAAAAATACATATAATTATATATTATATTGATTGTGTCTCGGCTGCAACGACATATGGCCGAAGAATTCATTATAAATATAAAATACACATTATCGTTATACACACACATATACACACATATAAATACAACATAAAATTACGCACACGTTGAGCATACACATATAATTATGCTCACCTAACCTTAAACGTAATGATACATATTATTTGTGTGGGTTTTCCGTTGTTTAGATATCTGAAGAGATGCGTTTACGTTTACAGGGCCCCCGAACGCTCGCTCGCTCGCACGTGGTGACCACGAACACTTTTTGTGCGTTTGTCTGATTTTTTTGGTTGTTGTTGTTGTAACATAGTGTTATGACCATTTTCCGCAGATGTTATAATACACACACGCGGCCAGCGGCGGTCTCGAGTACTATAAAAACACCCAACAAAAGCAACAAAAAACAGATCAATCGTATCGCAGGGTGACATAATTATACTTGTATTACCGCGGTTGGGCCGGTCGGTGGTGGCACGACGAGAGGGCAATGAGTCCGCTTTTAGGAGGCTGCCTTTTCTAGCCATCTTTTGAACACCCGCTTGGTCCGTTTCAGAAATACTTTTCAATTATACACTCGTAGAAATACTTGCGCTTTCTTCTCTATGCATACAATAAAAATCGATTAAAAGTGCCATTGTCAAAACAGAACCGCAAACATATATTATATATATATATATATATAAAGTGGTTTGACATGCAAAGCCATCGGGGTATCATAACCTCTAATACATCACCGCAGACGGGCTGACACAATGAAATGTTTCGCTCTTAGCTGTCAAAATAGACACGAACTGCTAACATTTGACGGGTAAACAAAAACATTGTCACATGAAAGTCGATCGTCGAAGGACCATTATTGTCGTGTGTCTGTGTGTGTCTGTGTGTCTGTGTGTGTGTGTGAGAGTTTGAGTATGATGCGACGAATATGTCACCCAGGTGCTGAGCGCGCAATACGCTCATATACATATATAAATATATATAAACGAGTACTATTCTATTCATTCATTCCGGAATGCTGATATACATTTTCAATTGTGTGGTCGTCGTAATTTTTAAATGTACCTCACATTATTTGATAATCGTGAAAGTGTATTTGGGTAATTGATTAGTGCGGCCATCAATCATACGCATTTGACGCATTTGACGCATTTGGCGTGGCCCCGTCTCTGTGTGTGTGGCCGCCGTGCGCATGAAATGCGAGTTATAGGAAGCATATAATTTTCTATAATTTCTAATGTTTGTGATCAACATTACAATGCTCATAAAAAGTTGATATATACGTAATTATACTTTTATAGTGCTAAAAAGAAGCTGTTTAGTTGGTTTATGTTTTGATAGCGTACTGTATAAAATATGCGTAATAAAGAAAGTGATTATTATGTAATTATTATTATATAGGTATAAAGTGATGAAAGTATATACTAACTAAATGTATGCTAACCGAAATTAGTATTATTAAATCGATACATTTTTTTATTAACATAGGTTTACGTTTCGCCAAACCGAAATTTCAAGAAAAAATAAACCTTAGTTTTTCAGCAGATAAGCTCCTCTTTTAATCCTTAAAATGTCATACTTGTATAATATATATGGTGACCGACTGAATGATTCCGCACAAATAATACCGCACATTTGATGCTGCAATAATAAACATCACACACAATTGATCCCATAAACATATGATCGCGCACTTTTGATACCATGCACACATATTCTCAAGTCCGTTTGATCCTGTTGTGTCCTTAACAAAAGAAACGCGAACGCGGACAAATAATAATAATAATAATAATAAATTTAATATAAAAAGTTCAAAAAATCAAAATATAAATGGTATACAAGAACCCAACATCTCTCCCGTGAGGCTGAAAATAT
>JAAAKO020045157.1:0-11710 GCA_010015015.2 Bolitophila cinerea
TTTTAAAAAATATTATTTGGAAGGACAAAATTATAATAAAAAAATGTATTATTTTTTTTTTATTTATATAAGAAATGGATTATATATTTTGGCCATTTCAAACTGATATTCGCCAGTGTGTGTGCTGGCGTCACTTTGTGCGGTGCGTTTACGTGTAGTAAACTACGACTATGTGTTTATTATGTGGCAGCGCAATTCTGTGTAGCATTACGTGTGGTTACAATCACTTGCGCGCGTGCGCTCCACAACGCGATCAGGTAATGAACTGTATATTTGACGCAAGCGTATATATATATCTACCAGTATAGAGTATATATATTGTATAGTACATACACATGAAAATGCGCTGTGCAGACGACAAAAAAGTGAATTATTACAAGCGAGCGTGCGCGCGCGCGGCGACACAATCCGGTGTACCGTTTTGAATTCCGCCGCAGCCGCCGCCGCCGCACTCTTAATATGTGTGTCAACTAATATGTCGTTTTTAGAATATATTATTAATTATTTTTTGCACGAGTCCAAAATGGCTCTAAATTAAGGCGTGTGCGCGCGCGTGCCCCAACGATTTATTGCAGCTGATGTTTTACGCGCAAACGAGCCCGTTTTGCGGCGGGCATTGTGAACACGTGCGCTTCTAGCTGTACGAGTACGAGTGTGTACTTCCAGATATATCTCTTTAGATAGATAGATAGATAGATAGATACTCTGTGTACACATACACACACAATGGCCATAGAACAAGCGTATACACTAAGACTAAATGTAGTATTATTTATATGTATTATATATTATACATATTTAAGTTAGAGCGTTCGTACGGAGCTGACGCGCTTTTCGTGCTCGGTGAGTTATTGCGTTTGCGCAGTTCAAAGGTTTTTCGAGCCTATTTATATACATATAATGTATGAATGTAATGCGAAGCTCTCTGCCTGGCGGTGATTGTTATTTTCCGGTTTAACTCGTCCTCCACTCCGCGCGAGTGCGGATAGTGCGTGTACATAGAGGCTGCGTCGGATAATTGCCCAGTGCGCGCACGAGTTGCACGCGTACACACGCGTTATAAATAATATATTACAATTAAATGGCGGCCGGGCATGCGCGGCCAGTGACCTCATTATATTTATTCGCTGATAATTATTATGGAATTGAATTGTTTCGTGTACGTGATTTAAATTTGTAAAGATCTTCTTTTTTTCGTATGCAATTTGCTGGCGGTTAAATTAATTTTACAAAAATAATTGGACTCAATGAAACGTGGTTTTTGAGTAGTACGCGAGCGGCAATGTGTTTGTCTTGGTATTGTCTTGTCCCGGTGTGCAAGAGCGGCTAATTTGAGTGACCTATACCATACGCTATGAAATGAAATCGGAGGTCTTACGTTTAAATTGAATCATTGCATTATTTATTTTGTATATTCAAAATGTTTATTTCCGTTCTGTAACTCTTCTCGAAAATCTGTTGATTATTTTTTAGAAAATCTGTTGATCATTTTCAAGAAAAAGTGTTGATCATTTTCTAGAAAATGTGTTGATCATTTTCTAGAAAATCTGTAGATCATTTTCTTGAATATTTGTTCATCATTTTCTAGAAAATTTGTTGTTAATCATTTTCTAGAAAATCTGTTGTTGATAATTTTCAAGAAAATCTGTTGTAGATCATTTTCTAAAAAATCTGTTGTTGATCATATTCTAGATAATCTGCTATTAATCATCAAGAAAATCTATTTTTTTAATTTTTTTTAATCTGTTTTTTAATCATTTTATAGAAAATTTCTTGTTGATAATTTTCGAGAAAATCTTTTTATTATTTCCGAGAATATCCGTTAATCATTTCTGAGAAATTCTATTGATCATTTTCTTGAAAATCTGTTGATAATTTTTTAGAAAATCTGTTGATAATTTTCGACAAAATCCGTCTTTTGATCATTTTCGTGAAAATCTGTTGATCATTTTCGAGAAAATCTGTTCATCATTTTCGAGAAAATCTGTTGAACATTCTTAAGAAAGTGGGTTGGTCATTTTCGAGAAAATCTGTTGATAATTTTCTAGAAAATCTGTTGATCATTTTCTAGAAAAACTGTTGATCATTTTCTAGAAAATCTTTTGATCATTTTCTAGTAAATTTGTTGATCATTTTCTAGGAAATCTGATGATCATTTTCTAGAAAACCTCATGATCATTTTCGAGAAAATCTGTTGATAATTTTTGAGAAAATCTGTTCGTTATTGTCTATAAATCTGTTGATCATTTTTAAGAAAATCGGTTGGTCATTTTCGAGAAAATCTGTTGATTTTTTTTGAGAAAATCAGTTAGTAATTTTGAAGAAAACCTGTTGATAATTTTCGAGAAAATCTGTTGATCATTTTCAAGCAAATTTGTTGATAATTTTGGAGAAAAACTGCTGATAATTTTCGAGAAAATTTGTTGATCATTTTTTAAAAAATCTGTTGGTAATTTTCGAGTAAATCTGTTGATCATTTTATAGAAAATCTGTTGATTATTTTCTAGAAAATCTTTTGATTATTTTCTAGAAAATCTTTTGATTATTTTCTAGAAAATCTGTTGTTGGTCATTTTCGAGAATATCTGTTGATCATTTTCGAGATATTATGTTATTCATTTTCTAGTAAATCTGTTGATCATTTTCGAGAAAAACTGTTTCGAAAAAAACCTCATCATTTTCTATTATAAAATGTTGACTTATTTATAAACAAATGTTATCGTTTCACAATTCTGACACAATTCTGCAATTTATGTACTTGGATGTATTATCTGGATTCAGAATTTAACCAGACTCTTTTGTGATTGATATATTGTCCTGAAAGAATACCCTCTTTCTCTTGCCAATAAAAATGTCAAGTTTCGAAATATTTAAACGCACGTACCGCAGCAGAACCTTCACCTTCAACGAGTCACTCTTTTGCATAACATTTTCAAAGATAAACGGTTACAGGTTGAGCGGATCGGCGAACTATAAACCGTGCGTTTAGGTAAATACTCGCAGCTTCTTCGAAATTCGATCGGCAGCAGTGCGAAACAACTTTTACACACAAACTCAAAACGCACAGCCGCGCCGATAAAATCTCCAATATCTTGTGATAACCTTGAGAAGGTAGAATTCAGACGCACACACACACACATACATACAATAAATTATACAGAATTGAACGATCGAGCCTTGACTGATATAATTATTCCGTCAAATTAGATACACCACGTGTATTTGGGATTATGATTGGCGTAATTTAACCTTGCCGCTCCGCGCAGAACACCGCCGAATAACGCACCGAAAAAGTGTATTATAATTTAAACGCGGATGGTCGCGCGAGCGCACCTGATGTCGGAGCGGATAAACGTGCAAAAACATATACTAAAAATACGGTATCGCAGCGACCGACTCGATCAATGCGACGTTACCGCGCTGCCGGTCGCCGCCCGGTCGGTAATTGGAGCTGTATAGTGTATATATCATGCGGTGTACGTTTTCTCGACGAGGCGAGGGTCTAAAGAGGAAATGAGCATTTTATTGCGTGAAAACAGATTCCGAAAAACCTTAAGTGATTGTTGCTTATTATATTTAGTTGTGTATAATAATAATAACAACAATTTACGTAATATCGTGCGAGTTTTTAATGTATGGGTGTATTTTATACGTGTTACACATGATTGGCTGAGTGTGTGCGTGTGTGTAGCGAACGCATTGTGTACACCTGACCGATTGCGGTATAGCTCAAATTACCGATCGAATAAAACACGCATGTGTAAATGTTTATTATAAATTTCGATTTACCACACACACACACACACTCACACACACACGTGCTCTATTTAAATATTATATTATTCTGATATAATAATAGCTTTAGTCAGAATCGACAAAAATCAATAATGTTATAATATATAGAAATGCAAAACGGTACAAATAATAACAGTTATTGCGTGCGTGTTCGATTAGGATGCACCTGCGGACCTGCCTGTTGTTACAATACATATAAAACATATGCATTGAATATATGCAATATAATATACAAAAGAGTTGTATGCGCGCTAATATACATATGTTTCTATATGTTTCATGAAATATAGCAGATATGCAGTATAGGGTGGAGCGGAACAATAAATTGAAATAATGACCTTATGTTAAGTGTATTAAATTAAACCAAAAAAATGGCTTTGTCAATTTAGGGCGTCTTAATTCCCAAAAGCAATTTTAGACAACGACTTGAAACTCAGATAACTTCATAAATAAATAAATACATATTGACCTTACTTTCTTTCGAAAGCGTCAGAGCATTTAGAGTTTATGAAATATTTTTTTAAAAATTGAAATTGTTTAAAAATTGTTTATGATTTATGCATCGAGTCTATCTACTATAAATAATTCAAATTTTAATATTGAGTTAAAAAAACTACGCTGGATACGCAACCACTTATATTTTTAGACAAATTTGAGGTGTCAAATCGGGCAACACTAAAAAGCAACAAATCTTTGGCTGGTATAGTAAACCATAACGTTTTTTTAAAATATTTGTTTTGGAAAATAAGATACATATTTTAATAACTCAAAGCTCGTTTTTATGAATATGAATTTAAACAACCATCTAAAAACTTATCAAATGACTAATGCAATAGCTTAATTATGTTCTAGAAATACTTATGCAAATATTCATTATAATATAATAATTATTTCGTATTTCCTTGCATGAGAATTCAATATATTTCATTTTTTTTTCATTTTTTCTTATTTTCAAATAAATTAGTTTCATATAATTATAAAAGCCCCTAGAAGGGTGAAAGTTGTAAATAATAAATTGAACATTTTTCTGTTTATTTAAAAACCTGAAAAATCCTAAAAAAGAAAACTAGACTTTTGTACAAATTGCAGATAGAAAATACAAATCATCACTCCACCCTAAAAATGTTCTGTATAGTCGAACACGCAACCTAATTGTTCTTATGCTACGTTTAACGTGAATATTGCATCGGGCCTCTGTATTTAAATATATACATTATATTAAAGTGAAACTATATTTAAGGTCTGAAAGTAGCACTTTCATTTTCTTAAAGAATGCCTTTAGAAATAAAACACGTGAGAACGGTTCAGCGTGCTCTACTTGACTTATACTCTTATTACATACGCATAAAAACGAGTTGAAAAACTGCATATCTAGAATTCTAGATTCTAGTGTAAACTCTAGCTAGACCTGGGCTATGAAACCACTTTTTAGACAGACTCACATACAATTTTATGTTTATTTTAGAAAACAACAAAAACAGCTTAATCTTATAATTGAGTTACCTGGCGCACACGCGTAACGCGTCGAACTGGTTTTTAATAACTATACATAAATATATTATAAACATATACTATATTATAAGTGTGTGTGTGTGGCTCGACGCATATTAGAGCGCTAGTTTGTGTATTTGTATAAATGCAGAAACACAAAACACAAGAAACTAGTTTAAAATAATTATGTTTTTATTATTATCATTATAACCCAACTTGACACCAATGTCGTCGTGGAAATACGGTGGCGCTGCTTACTGCTGCTGTTGCATTGCAAACGGTCAACAGCACACACATACACACACTCGCAAATACACAACAACAAAAAACGCAAACTCTAATTCCATTTTAATTGCGTGCGCACGCTGCGAACGCAATGCAATATAATGCGTCAGTCGCGTCCGTCGTGCTCCTGCGTTTGCGTTATTCCAGTTTTTGAAAGTAACGCGCTTTAGTACGTATAAACTATACACTATCCACTATAATATACAATACACAATACATATACTATATATATATATATAGTTTAATCGCAGTGCGTTCTTTTCCTCTGCGTCTATTCGCATGCGTTTGCGGCGGTATTTTAAGTTTAAATTTGCGCAGGTATTTTTATTTAATTACATAATTTAATTTGTAAAAATAGCTGAAATGCGTGAATTCTCATTATGTAATATGCACATGATAATTATATCTATATATATTTGTATATATTCACATTCGCATTCGCATTAATTATAAGTTTTAGTACTTACGCTGCGCGGTCGAGCCTTTCAAACTAATCGATTTTATAGCTTGATGGTCGTGGCAATTACAATTTGTATGAATGCCCTACTTTAGGTAAAGGTTTAAGTTATCTAACTAATTCGAATGTCTTATTCGCAGATAAATTATCAATTTTATTACTTGCGCACATGTGTTGTTTATTTTTGAACAATTTTGTATTTTTCTTTTTTGGCGTTAAACGGGTTTTTGTATCATTTATTAATAAGTAACATATAGAATTATTACATTTTTATAGGGGATGAAATGATTTTTTTCGGTCATACTGTCATATTAGTAGTTATTTATGTTAAATTTTACTAAATTTTATGAAAACAACGACTGGGTTTATAGTACTTCGAGCCGTACTAGAGCCAGGATTAAAATGTAAATATGTACATTGAAATTTTAAAACATGATTTTATGAAAAAAATAGCTTATCGAATTTATAATCAAATGAGATTAATTTTTTTTTGACTACTTTGTATATAAAAATATTTTGAATGTATATTTAAAGTGTAAAACATTTTTTTAGGGCATGTTTTAACAATATTTAAAAAAAAATTGTTCAGTTTATATATATATTTGAAATGCTTATAAAAACAAGAATTAAACCTTAATAATACTGTGAAATTTGTTTAATATAAATTCATAAATATTCATAATTCTCTAATATCTGATAATATAAAACGGCTGTACAAAAACAGTCCGAAAAATTAAACAAACAAAACATTTTTGGGCCCAATTAATTAATAATAATAATTTACTTATACTTATAAAACAACTGAAATTTAAGGTATAATTAAGTTTAATTGAATTACTTTTAAATTATATATTTCTATAAAAACAAAATAGTTTTATATTTTTACTAAATATTCAACTTTTTTATTTACAATTTTTTAGTGCATTTTATTGAATGTATCTTATATTTTATTTTCTGTCTCAAATAGTAAGCTTATCTACTATTTGAGACAGAAAATTATTAGAAATATTTATTTTTTACACATAATTTGGGCATGTGTTAACTTTTTTGGAAGCTACTGGTGCTTCAAACCGGATAAAAATAAGAAACTATTATTTACACTATTTCATACTTAAGAGCTTTCTGCATTTAGCGTAGTGTCTGATAGTGCCATCCTGTGTATAGCAACAATGTTTTGGCGGCATGAAATAGACCCCAAAACATTTTCAGTATACAACAACAATCATGTGCTGCGCAAGCGCAGCACTCTTCTTTCATTTAACAAAAACACAAGAGAGGAAGAGAGAAAAGAGATTTTGGGAGATTTTTACAAGGTATAGTTTGCCTGTCACCCAATGTTTTCACTTGTACACAATTTTGAGTCTAAACTTTACACAATTCTGTATGACCTTTCGAAACGATTACGGTGTTTTTTTTATCATGTTTTGAGAATTCTACATAGAAAAGTGGCACATGGATTCTAAAAGGAACAATATGAAGACTTTAAAATCGGTTTTAGAGTGGCAGTTTGGTGCCTGGCAAGAAAATCAAAACCAACCAAAACACACTATCAAAAATCAAGAAAAAACTAAGGTGTATATTTTTACTTAGGCGTTAAACTTTATTTCTAGTCAATGTTTTTTTAAATTGATAGATTGATGCTACAACCATTAATTGGATATGTACATAGCCAAATAAATAGTAATAAAACTAAACGCCCAACTCGTTTATTTTAAATGATATTAGGCCGTAACCGGTGTCTCTTGATTAGCCGAATCACGTAACATTGGCCAATTGTGATTCGGTCAAAAGTAATCAGTCCGTAACATAGTAGATGTACTAGAACACGATAAATAAAGTTTTTCAACTGAATTCAAACTTCCAACAAAGCAATTGATATAAAACTAATTAATTAAACCGCATTTCAGATAAAGAAGACTTGGGTGATTTGTGACACCATTTGCTTTTCGATTTACTCAGGAAATACAAGGGCTAAATTATCATACTAAAATGCAATTTGATTGTTATTCTTTTAATTCAGTTCTATAAAATGTATTTAAAATAAAATCAAATATTATTTTGTAAAATTGATTACTTATTCATTACAATGGTCACATGTGGTGCAGGCATCATGAACACATAATTTGTAATTTTTTCTTTTTCCTTGTTGTTTTATAAAAGTTAAAACAACACAATATTTTATCTTTTGAAATGAAATAAATATTTTTTGTCACATTTTCTACATTTTATTGTAATTCAAGTTAAAATAATAATGTTATTTGCCGCACAAAAACAAAACGCAATAAGCACAAAAAAATTACTCAACACTACAAATTATATTTATTCCACTGTCCACCTTAACTTAACCCCAGTTTCCCCTACAATTTTTACCGTAAAATTGGTACATTTTCATAAATTAAACTGCTTTTTTGCGAACCTTTTTATTTTATTCTATTTTATTTAAATATTTATTAAAATTCTCAAAGGCCGGTAGCCCTATTTTATACAATATTTACATATTACATACATAATGTGTATTGTTACGATTAAACATAAGGATGATAACAATAAAATACTATATATTTCATGAATTCAAAAAAGGATTATTTAAATTTATTAATTAATAGAATAATAATTTATTAATAGATTAAATTATAAAATTACACATATATTTTTAGCTTTAACCACAGGCAATAATGTAGCTGTATGCGAGTGGTGTTAGTAATACGATTTTTGTTTGATGTACATTGAGGATAAGTCTATTATAATCACACCATTTGAGTTAAGACTCTGTAATTGTCGCGGCAATTCGGATGTTAGGACTGGTGTGTATAACTAAACATCATCGGCAAAAATGTGATATTTTAAATCAGTGTTAAACGGAGGGAATATCATTAATAAAAAAAATTAAATAAAAGTGGGCCCAATACAGAGACCTTGGAACAAAAGTACATATAGGAAGAAAGGAGTAATTTATATACATTGAGACATTTTAGATAGCTGTTAATTAGGTTAGTAGCCGATGACAAACCTTTTTTCACCCTTTTTCATTAAACTTTATTTTAAATATTTATTCTTGAAGCATTTGTTTTTTATGGAAAATATTAATGGGAAATTTTGTATATATAATAATAATAAAGAATGTTAGTTTTTTTATTTTTTAGTGATTTTATAGTACAGTAATAAACACAGTTTCGTACTTGGTTGATGTCTTTTGACCTAAGTTGACACATGCAATTCGGCTCCAATTTGTTTTTGAATTTCAGAATAACAATATCTACCTGTATTGCTCTCGGATTTTCCAGAATCTACTTTCAATAGACATGATATATTTTTAACAAATCCAGAATTAAAGTTTTGTATTTTCGGTATTTCTATGTGGATCTACCATAAGTGGGGCAATTATACTGCTACGTTCTATCTAGCTTGGCATTAGTTGATTTTTTTTCACAATTTGGGGTTACAATTGACCAGCCAAATTTTGTTATAACTAAATCAATTCCTCCAATAAATTAAAACTATATATTTTTTGGTAAGTTTTAGAGATTTTCATGTTTATGTCTAAAAATTTGTGTTACGTATTTACGTATTATGCGAATATTCTGCGAGAGTTCAACAAACTGCGTCTGCGTGGCAATGAAAATTCTAATTGTACTCGCTTTTCCGACACGTCATCGTGTGGCACATTATGAATTCTCTAAAAATATATGAAACGTGTTTGTTTTTGCGGATGACACGCACGATGTAATTCACACCGTATTTACAAACAGTACAATAATACTTACAAGTTTACTCTATAGACTATATATTTCTATAGAATATACAAATAAATATAATAAAAACACACACGCACACACACACACTCAAAAATAAACAATAATAACAATAGCCGTATTTTTCTCGCGAGCAGTTGCTAGACAGACGTCGCGTCGTTTTGCGCCGCGTACACTTAATTATATTTATGAAAAGCGATTACATACTTCTTAAGTACAACTGGCGCATAAATTTAATAATAGCACACGCACACGCATGCACTGCAATTGTATGCAATTCTATGCAATTGTATTAAATGCAATGGGGACCCGTTTCCCACTCTCAGCGCATGCATACACTTACAAAAAGGGATATCGCGGTAAGGAATTTTGCGCGCTACGCAAAGTGTATACAATAAGGTGTACACATGTACACAAGTACACAAGTACAAGGTGTACACTGTGTACATTAATGTAATATTGTATATAATGAAAATGAAAAGAGCGCAAGTACTTTTATTAAATTATCATTTCATATGCAGTGCAGAAAAAAACATATAAAATAACATTCATTCCACACAAGAGCAAAATTATTTTTTTATAAGTATAAATATAAATATATGTACTCGAGTACGTTTTATAATGATGTGCGTGCACGCAATGTGCTAAACTCCGTATATACCTTGTACCTGCAATACCTGGCCAGCGAGCGCGGCATTTCTGTGAGAGTGTGTGTGTTTGTGCTCTGCATACGTGCGATCGTAATTACAGGTGCGCACGGAGGACAACAGAAAAGATGATGTGTAGTGCGCGTAACATGACATGCGTTTAATGACTGAAAATGTGTGTTGAAAGTATTTAAGGTTTATTTACTAAAATAAAGTCATTAAAAGTGTTTGTGGTGAATTTACATGAGGTGTCTTTGTTGGAACAATAATTATTTTATTTTATTTGTAACTGTCGGTAAATATTTAATTTTTAAAATCGCATTTATCTCAATAATTAATAACTATATTTTAACTGAAAACGACTAAAGATTTCAAGTTGAGTTGTATGTATTTCTTCAGTAGAATCAAATTGAAGTTTACCGGTCAAATCGCTTAATCCAAAACAGCCAAGTATCTGGATTCTAGATTTAAAATAGTAGTAGTTTTGATTTCAACTGGAAAATTAAAAATTAAGAATTAATTCGAATCTAGCTCGAAAACCGTTATAATCGAGAAAAATTCGAGAAAACAAAAATTCGATATGATGGATATTATTAATAAATAAAAAATAACTGAAATCTGCCTCAAAAATATTTTTTATATAGAAATCAGGATAAGACCCTTAATTAGCCCTGAAACAGGTAATATCGAGAAAAAATAGAAAATCTTGAAAATACATCGGAAACATATGTAATCAATAAATCAAGATTCACTGTAATCTAGCTCGCAACATTATTATTGTAATAGATTTAAGAAATTAAGATTCATTTGTATCTAACTCTTAAAAGAGATAATATCGAGAAGAAAAGATATACTCGAATCTAGCTCGGAAAGAAATATTATCGATAATTATATTTTAACTCAAATCATTATTATCTTGATAAATTAATAAAATCTAGCTCTTCTACTATAAAATAGTTCTATTTTTTATAAACTGTATTAGAAAAATTTCAACAAAAATTTCAAAAGAAGTATATAATGCTATAATTATAAATAAATTTATATATTATTACCAAAATGTTTGTAATTGTATTTAAACTAAATATTGACATTGAACATTTACATTCAAATGTTTAAAAATACAAAAAAATGGTAAAATTCAATGTAAAATGTAAATGTATGATTTTTACAAAGTCAAAATAGTAATCTAGCATTATCCTGGAAATAATTTGATTTCTTAATCTCAATTATGTTGCCCAACCCAAGAAGCACACAGTATGTTAGAATAAAAATTGAAGCTAAAGC
>JAAAKO020045168.1:0-11709 GCA_010015015.2 Bolitophila cinerea
ACATACCCAAATTGTGATATTTAAAATAATTGTTAATGTAATTTCGTATTTGTATTTATACAAAATAATGTAAATGATTGTATACAAGTCTAGCCCAACAATGGCATCTGCTAAAGTGGCTTAATAAAATATAAAAAAAAGTTTTAAAGACATCATAATTTTACCGTATTTTTTATGTCATTTGTTATTTTATTTTTTTACAAGAAACAATAAAAAAAATGAAAAACACAAACATTTCTTACTGAATCCACAAACCCAGTTTAGGATTAACGATCTAAGAACCTTTATTATAAGCTCCCCTCTCGCCCCTGATGATAATGATGGGAGAGTGGACCTACTCATAAAAGAGGTTCAGCACGTAGACCGCTAATTAGGCCCATTTTAATCACAACCGTAAAGGGAGAAGATGGAGCGAGCAAAGAGGGACTTTGTAGGCATAAAACACTTGACATCTGAGGATGTCTAAAGCTGGACAATCAGCGAGGAAATGAATTGAGGATTCAATTTCACCGCACCGGCAGGTTGGATAATAGGAATGCTTGTTAAGTCTGCAGTGACCCGTGAGGATATCGCAGACCTCTTGGCGCTGATTTTGTGACTTTCGCACTAGGTTTTTCACATCCGTTTCTGGAGACCCAGTGCATGAGCTGACTGCTGCTCAACATATCTTTTACCCATGATTTCCTGAGTGATGTCGATACAGCGATCGCCGGTTCTGGTCCATTTCCGGCTTAAAGGTCTGCCTGTTCGTTGCCCGGTATTTCTAAATGACCAGGAACCCAAACTAATCTTACAGGTGACCTTAGAGATAGCTCTTGTAGCGTCTGCCAAAAGCTAAGCACCACTGCAGTCCAGATGTAAATCTACAGGCGCTCAGCGACTTACGAGAGGCTTGACTGTCGGAGGCGTATATTTCTGCTTGGAAAACAGAAACATACCCACCCAGAGAGATGGCCGTGTTTCCGGTTGGGGAGAGGTTGGAATTATGTATTACTACGTCTCAAAGCTTCTCTTTCATAGAATCGTCGGTTTACCACACCCTCCCATCTAGTGAAGGGAGTATACCGCGTGTCCAATCCTCTCTCAAAGGAATAGCGACTTCATACCTCGTACCGAAACGAAAACTCGGAATGACGTAGTCTGACGGCATCCAACATCCGCTAAGAAAAAGTCTTTGTGCCGCCAACCTAGCTTCCACCTCCATGAAGAGTTGAAGAAGTGGCAGGCCTAAAAGTACCTCTTAGTCATATGTGGGACTGGTTTTCATGGCACTGGAAATGCCAATGCAAATCAGTCGTTGGAACTTCTCTAGTTAACTTATAGCTGATACCCTTCTCGATCTTTGCCACCACACTATAGAGGCGTATGACGCGAGGGGTCTGATATGTAATGGCTAGGTAAAACCAGTGGACTATTTTTGGGGACACTCCCCACGACCTACCAAAAGCCTTCCTACATTGCCTAAAAACATTGGTGATTTTGGTAAGTTTATAGTTAAATAGTGGTCCTTCCAGGAAAGTTTGTCATCCAGTATAACACCGAGGTATTTTACATTCGAGACCCTATTAACTGGATTATTACCAAGGAAGATTGTACAAAGTCTTTCAATCTTGTTTTTTTGGTAAAAAGGATGGTTTATGTCTTCCCAGCGGTAACTGAAAGACCTAAACCCTTACACCATTTGGAGATAATATTCAAAGCATTCTGCATTAGATCACACAGAACGCTCGCATATTTTCCTGATATGATGACCGTAATTTCGTCGGCATATGCTAGGGCATGGAAACCTCTCTCATTGAGGATAACAGTGAGGTCATTGACCACCATCCCCAAAGCAAGGGAGTACCTCTTTTTGACAAGACCCTAACGGTTTCACCTGTATCAAAGTAAACAATTCTATGTTTTAGCATGGAATCAATCCATCTATAGTGACTGTTGGACTAACGCGATGTGCAGCGCAAGCCTTCTGGACTGCACCAAAGGAAACGTTGTTAAACGCTCCCTAGATATCCAGGAAAGTCCCGAGGGCCATTTACTTGTCGTACAGGGCTTTTTCCGCCCTCGCCACTAGCTTATGCAGAGCGTATTCAGTGCAGGGGATAATCATTTAAGATCTCGTCCCTAATAAAACTATCTACAATGCGTTCGAGAGACTTAATAAAGAACGATCCGTCATACTGATTGGTCTAAATGACTTGGTGGTTACATATAGTTAGACTGCCCCAAACCAGGGCCCTAATATTAACATTTTTTTATGTTTTATTTTGAAAAACTAGTATTTTGGATATTTTAAATAGCTTTGTTTGGATACCTTACCCTTAAATCACTAAATGGGTATCAAAACAAAGATATTTAAAATATTTTTAATTTAAAAAGTGGTCTCCTACTGCAGTTTTTTTAAAATCGTTGTTAAACAAAAATAAACAATTATAAATTATTAAAATACGTTTAAATATTGCGCTATTTTTTATTTATTCTTATCATCATATGTGTTCCACTGAACTCACTTAAAATGTCACAAATTTAATGAAGAACAAACATACGAAGAAAACACAACGATCGGTGAGATAACGACCTGTCACAAAACTTTTATATTTCAAGCAAATACGTTTTGATTGTCGTACCGCTAATTTCTTGTTTACCTTTATCTCTTGCTATTCTTTACTAGGTGTAAGTGTATTAAGTTTAGTAAAACCTCATTATCTGTGTGTTACTATACTAAATATAGGTTAAGCCATATTTAATAAATAGAACAGAAGTACTAGATCTTTGGGTTATGCGCAGAAGAGATGAGGTGTATGGCAAATTGAAATCTAATCTTATCACTTTTTTTACTCAAGAAAAACGATAATATTCATATTCTAAGCGTATACTCGAATATCATTCGGTATTGTTTTAACTTTTTGATCACCTGCACTATTTTCAAATTAGTACTAACTGATGTAATTAAATTGTTTAATTTTTAGTTAAGCTCCAGTAGTTGCAGAATGGCCCAAGCACTAAACATTACCGGTTTTGGGCTGGAGGTGGCTGACATGAAGTACTCTGGGGTAAGTATATATAAGGCTACAAGTTAAGATTCCAAAAAAATGGTTCAATTTTTATTTAATAAAGTCCTAAAAACAACAACCCCCTATCACCCGTTTTTGGGGCTTTAAAGTTTGTATGAAACTTTTTTATTTGATGAAATAAAAAAATAAAAGTTAATAGGTTTTAAATTTTTTTTTTTTTTAAATACTGCATCATTAGATTTTATCCCAAAATAGGGGTTGGTCATGGTCCAATTTTAGAGGAACGCCCCATTAAAGGGATTAGGGGTAAAAATAAGTCAACAATATGATCTTTATATATATATAGTAAAATAAAAAAGGAGGTTTTGCTAGTCTTTTGCTTGTTTTTTTGCTTACATTTTGCTTATTTTTAGCTTCGCAAAAAACAGACCCAAAAAAGGGTGATAGGGGTTTGGCGCAAAAAAATGGAGAAAAATGATCAGAAAGCAAAACTGAACACTTTGGCGTTTTTTTTTAAACGCCCCATTAAGTGTACCTTAGCCACATTTTTTTCATAAAAACTCTCTATTTCTTTTCTTGGTATATGTAACTAACTTTGACCACTCCTAACTTTTTTTGGGCAGCAAAGGGTTAAATGTAAAGAAGCAGACATTTTTTATTAATCATTAATCAACTGTGCTATTCTGTGAACACATAACGATATTTTTATCGACTTTTATCGACTATCAAAATATTCGATTAAATTATCGTTAAATGTTCACAGAATACAACTGCAAGTGTCTTTTAAATCTTTACCCTTTTTTTGGTTTTGAACATATTTGGTCACCCCCCACTGAGAGGTAGGGGAAATTTAATACAATGCGTTGTCATCTGTAACAAGTCAATTGGCTAAGTTTCAGTTCGATTAGATGACAGGAAGTCAGTTATTAAGATCGTATTGAATCAGCGCAAGTAAGATCACAGACACGTGAAACTAATAAAGAAAAAATTAAATAATACAGTTTATATCTCCTGCAGTGAGGGTTCAGACCCCTTCCATTTTTTAAAATTATAGATACCTTTAATTTGATACCAAAACACAATAACCTTAAATCACTAAACGCTCAAAAATACTTGTTTTTCACAAAACAACTTTAAACGATCCTATTTATTCTTCTAAGGGGGTGATAAACTTTTAATATTTTAAATCGAAAGGAAGGCGGGGACAAAACGTTCTCATAATATCGGATTAAATAAAAAGAAAATCTAGTAGTTTCATTTAATTTTTTTAGCATATGATCTTAACCTTCAACTTTACGCTAAAATCAACAAATATTTCAATTTTAGGAAACACATGAATCATTTTAGGAAAGTTCTAAAATTTTTAAAAGGTCTAAAATCTAAAATATTTTGAGCGTGAATACAGCTGACCATCTTGAAAAATAATAAAATAACGGTATTTTCTGTTTGGCGGAATTTTTTATTTTCTAAAATACAAAGATGGTGTTTTTTTCTGTATGGCTGAAATATTGTTTTTTTTCGAAAATTAAAAAGAAACATTTTTTTTGTATTTTTTTTATTTTAACCATCTTGAAAAATATTAAAATAGCGCTATTTTTTTGGCGGCCATATTTTTGCAAAAACTACATTTTCTTTTTTAAATTACTAAGTTTTTTTTTAAACTTCAATGATATGATTATCGACATCCTCGCTAAATAAAAAAACGCCATATATATGTTTAGCAGGATAATTAATTTGACATTAAAGTTTAAAAAATATATTTTTCTTCCTTTTTTTGTAAACTACATTATAGAATTGCAATTTTTAAAGAAGATTTTTTTTTAGTTCTTTCTGTGTTACTTAAAAATGTAAATGTAAAGTAACATATTTGTAAAAATTGCCTTTAAATTCAGCTCGTTTTGTTTTTTTTAGTACGCAAATATTTTTTGCGATTAGCGTAACATTTTAGGCCTATATATAACATTTTTGTGGTAGTTACTTTAGCACGTTTATTAAGTCCTTTTCATCCTACTCTTTTGGTATAGACGGTGGGGATTGTGTCTGTAAAAGGACTTTGTCATTTAGGAAGGACTTTATTGGCTACTTTAAAGGGCTATATAACTTGGGTCCTAGGGCTTGCTAAGAATAAAACCTTTTTTATAGACATCAAGAGGTCTCTAAAAAAATCGAAAAAGACGAAAACAAAAAAAAATATTATATGAAGAAAACAGCCCTAATAACCAAAATATATTTATAATTTAGTTCCAAGATTGGTTTGTGGCCTATTTCGATCCAGTGGATATGTGGAAAGCGCACAAGAGCTACATATTCTGCGAAGCAGATTTTCTAATTGGTGCTATACTAATATTTATACACGGTAAGAAAAATTGTCATAATCTAATAGTAATAAAAATGTATTTAAAATATTGTCTATCTATTTCAGCCTACAAACAAGGCGGTCGTTGGCCGTTCCTGGTGATTGCAACCATTTTTCATGGATTCACTGTAGAGTTAATGGCGTACTTCTTTCCGCACATTGACAACTTCTGGCACGCACAAGGAATCATTACTTTCGTTGAGCGTCGCCTACCCCTTTACATTGTGTTTTTGTGTAAGCACGATTTTGTTGGATTTTAAGATCTTTCCGAATGTTTAAATCGTTTGAAACTTATTATAGACACCGTATTTTATTATCATGCTTCATGGGCCATGTCGAAGCTAAAACTGAAGTGGTCTGTGGCAGAACATTTGGCCGTTGGACTGATGGTTGTTTTGATTGACATGCCGTACGATATTATCGGCATAAAGTACCTCCACTGGATATGGCATGACACAGATCCTAATATTGGTTAGTATAATATAGTAATATAGTTAATCTAAAAAAGCTAATTACATTGATGAATTGATTTAAATCATAAACTAGCCGATCGTCACTACTGGGTACCGTGGAACTCTTATTATTTTCATTCTTGTTTTGCTGCCAGTTTTCAGTTCTTTTTCCATACGACGCGGCAACTGTTAGACAAAAGAGAACTAGGCAAATGGGAACGAGGAACACTGTAAGTTTTACATAATTGTATATACTCTTTAAAAAGACTGCCTCTCCTTTTAAAATATTATCATGTCATAATCAAATAACCATCGATCTTCAGCCTATTACAGTATTTAAATATTTTTTTGTTTGGCTCTTAAAAAAATTTTTGGTTTAGAGATATTTACTACATAATCTAAATTCACCTTTTAAGAGTGTTTTTTTGTATGCATTATATTTTTTTTCCTTAGAAAATCCGAGATCGCCTCAATCTTTGTTGCCGCTTTGTTTGGCATGCCTGGCGGTTGCTTGCTATTCATTCCACTGTATCACCCGCTGCATGATTTTTATGGCGTTCCATCGGAGGTGACGTCCATTACGATATTATTCACTTTTGTGGCCATCGTCTGGAAGTACGATCGCAAGAGCAATCGTTACAGTAAACCCAAAAAGTACGTTTTAATAGATAGTATAAAAAAAAAATACACATATAATTTTTTTAACTTTTAGAATGAATCTTATATCGAAAATCCTAATCGGCCATCTCTGTGTGCATTATCTGGTGAATTTACTAACTGCTGTCTTCCTTAATCCCGAGGAAATGGTATCGATTGGGGTGCACGAGAAAATTGGCAACTGCGACGAAATGGTGCCCGTAGAAACGGTGCTGAAGGTTTGAATATAAATTTGATAATGCAAAATTGGCATAAGACAATCTTTTTCGATAACATTCAACAGACTCTGCAAAAGCGAAAGTATCTGTGCGTTTCTGATTACGATGAAAAGTACTATGATTTCCATTGCTTGCCCGATGGGGTACCACCCAGCGAAGGCAGCTACTGGTACACCACATGCGGCACTCCATTCGAGTAAGATATTCGATTTCTAGTAATTTACAATAGAATCTAATAAAGTGGTGTCCTCTAAATAAATAGAAATCGAGCTGAGTACATAACGGTACTGTCTCTCATCAGCTTCATTGCATTCATGGTTTTTAAATCATTCCACTTCGACTACGATACCAATCTGGAGACTCGCCTTAGCCACGAGGAACGTTTAAAATTGGAACGTCCTATTTCCAAAGAGCGTGCCAACGGTAAGAAAAAGGCAAAGATTCAGTAGTGTTTGTTGCTATTAAGCAAATTTGAATTATGAATGTTGATAATATAATGTTATATTTCAAGAATCAAAATAATCCTTTTTAATTTTATAATAAAAATTGAATTTTATTCTATTTTTTTTTGTTTTTTTTTTATATATATGTAGGTTAATAAAAAGATATTTCCATTGATTTTTTTGTTGAGCTTTTATTGAATAATTTAGGTGGTGTAAGTACAAACGGCGAATGATAACTAAACTCGAATAATATTTTATGTTCTTATAGAACGCTCCTCGATCCCGGCTTTATCTGCACTTATATATATATAATACAGTGTACATGATTATTTCAAGTGAATTGCTTACCGGCTCGGGCTTATCTTCGTGTGCCATATCAATTTAATGATAATTTAATTTCAGTTACTCCTTCCCTTATTTTAAATACTCCCCCGCCTGTATGTCGCCCCCACGAACATCACCATCAATGCGGTAAAACTGTGTCACCGCAATATTGATTCAAGAAATCCTTCGAATTCATTCCATTTATCTTGTTGCGCCATAACACGTCGCTTATTTCGGTGTTTACCGAATAAATTGTGTTCTTTACCCGGAAAATGGAGCATGAATTATGTGAGTATGTGTGTGAGTGTGTGTAAGTGTGAGTGAGCGGAAAAGCACACACACCGGGTATAGAAAAGCTTTATATACAATTTCAGGTATATACACACCCTGAGCGAGCGCCAAGGCGCAAGCGCATTCACAGATCGCAGCGCTACAAAAAAGCGCTGCGCACAAGGATTACGATGCGATTGTTTAAATTTATAATTCAAAAGAAAATGTTCTTGTCTTGCTGAGGGGCTGGCGGCTGGCTGACTGTCTGCTCCTCCATTCGTTTTTGAACAGATAAATTTGTTTCGCAATCCACAAGACGAAATAGGAAATATGTACTGAGAAAACGTAAACGAAACGCACCAAAGAAGAAAATTTATGTTCTTATAAATATATATAAAGTATTCTCGGTTTATTTGTATATATATATATATATGTTCTATTATTTATATACACGTGTGTAGGGGCAAAGGAATTTTAAATTTTGTTGTTGTTTTTTTTGCAAATTGAAAAATACATACAAACACACACACAAACACACAACAAAATAATAATGTGCTTGTTATGGCTGGGATTCGATAAAGAAGAATACCTTGAAAACATAAAAGACTGTTTTCCGCGCACAAATATTATTTTGTTATTTTGTGTGTTTGTATACCTATATAACATAAACTCTATTTATATATACAATAAGGTATATATTATTTATATTATATACATTGTTTTCTTTTTATTGTGTGCGCGACTTGATTTGGTGTATACACACACACACACACACACACACACACACACACACACACACATTACGCACACAGAAAATAACACATAAAATATATACACAAACAACACCAAAATCGATTGTTATTCGGCTATTACAAATGCAATCATAGCACAGCAAAAGAAAAGCAGATGGAAAAACAGAAGAAAATGCTTTGCGGCATTTCCGAAAAAGCATCTAAAACTGTTTAGCATATTCGATTTTTTCTGATATGTATATAATACATAATAACATAGATATATATTTTATTTTATTATAATATTTGGAAATACATATAGAATATATGCTGTAGAGAGAGAATAATATATTATGGGTGACAAAACCATGCGCTCTTCACACAGGACTCTAAAGGAGTATAAAATATATGTATATACTAATGTAAATAAATGTATATGTTCTAATTCCAACTATCGCATGTCTCGCGCACTCTAGCATCCGGACATGTCGACCGTTATTCTCCCTTATACATATTTATGCAAACACTCTGCGTGCGCCATATATCTTTGGATGGTCTAGCATCTCTAGCTAAACTATATGTATATATATAATATATTTATATATTTCTAGTTTATACTCTCTAACGCACACACACACACACACACACACAAACAGCATAGACTGAGCTATACAATGCTCTCCAATATTTTATCATATTTTTTCCTGCTTCTGTTTTGCATGCAAATTTTAGATTTTGCATTTCTGTTGGCAGAGCGCGCGCGCACCCGGAACGCGGTTCTCAGAAGCGCCGGCCGGAGCTGTGTGTTTCCTTTGAATCGTATATATGCTTTCAGTCTACTCGCCGGCTCGCCGCGAATCTCAGCCCAAGATCAAAAAGTTTGAGCGCAAAATGGAAATGAGCTTACGCAGACACATAAGACACAACAACACCACACCGAATTGAATATGCCAAGAGATTGTATGTCAAACAGCATCTCTGTTTATATTATACAATATGTTTTATGCGGAATTGTTTATACAGAGAGCACTCCACGTTTCGGTTGAATGATGAATCTATAATAATTATTAGAGATATACTATCCGAACAAACCACGACATATATTCCTGAGGGTCCCGAGCCGTATAGCAGCCTTTAGGCAGCATTTTTAAATTGTGCGCCTCGTTAATAGCTTTAGTGCTACATTTAAAGGATGAAACATGGTATAGTATGAGTTTTATAACAGCCTTTTAACAGCATTTCTACATTGTGCTCCTCGTTAGTAGTTTCAGTGCAACATTTAAAAATGGTGCAACTCTATAGAAGCATTAGGCTGTATAAGTACTGCTCGATAGTAGCGGAACTTTACAGAAAATTTACGAAAAACATTTTTTTACTAACTAAATTAATTTAAACCTATAATATTTTGCAAAAAATCTGAGAAAACGGTATTTTTGGTAGAATTTAATTCTAATAATTTTCAACCAATTATTACCCTAAGCTTTGAAATATGTCAATAAACTCTAATTTCAATTATTTTATGTACTATAGTTGAATTAAATTATATGGGATAAAATCAATAAAATCACCGCTTCCGAATCGTTTATCATGGTCATCTTTGAAGAGGGTGTTGAGCTGAAACAATCTGATATTCAATAAATATCTTGTTCCCCTGTCAATGACAGGATCCAACATTTTATTTCAATCTGCAGTTCAAATTAGATAAACTCAAGAAAAACCTCAAAAAACATCAAATTTAATTTTAGTTCAGTGTCTCGGTTAACCCAGTAATAATCTGATTAAATCGCTAAAACATGCGCTTGTGCCAGTCAATTGACTTCAGAATAAATTACTCCTAGAATAGGATCATTCCACCCAGATATTTTTTAATTAGAGGCGTCACTCGCGAACGAATTGAGAATAATAATGGAAAAATTGAAAATGATAGAATATTTTTAATTTGATGCTGATGATTTTGGAGAGGACCGAGGCAAATTCAAGACTTAGTCCAAGCTGGTTGGCTTATTACACTGGAGCCCGGGGTTTATATAGAATTGGATAACCCAATTTTGATTCTGTCCAAATGTTGCCTCTTTCTCTATCGTTCTTAAGATAAGTACCAAACAATTGATATTGCAAAACAGATTTTTCTTTAATTTCACTTTAATCAGATACGAAATCAATCGCTGGCCGACGACTTTTTTGATAGGATAGCCGCCGCCGCCAAAAGCCGAGATTTTATCAGCTGAAATCGGCTGAATTCAAATAAAATTTGGATTTTCAAGGACCGACCGCCAAACTCTTTTATTGGCTATTCGGACAGCGCTGCCAGGTAAAAATAAAAAACCGTTAAAATCTTATTTATGCTATATTTGTCATTTTTTTAAATTTATCTGTTTTTTAATACCAAATTTACATATTTTTACAAAAAAATAATAATTGTTTTGGAAAAAAAAATGGAAAATAAATATAAAAAAAATGTTTTTTTTCATCAAAAAAACTTTAAATATGGCAGCACTTTAAATCGAAACACGACGCCATCATTCGAGAAAATTTAATCAGATGATTTTAGCTCGTTTATTTTTTTTAGGGCAATTATTCCGAACCTAAACTCTCCTTTTTTAATTTATTTGCTGATTTCGTCTAAAAATTTGGATTTTCAAGGACGGTCGACAAACTGCTACGGTTAGTGCTGCCAGTCAAAAACTAAAAAATATGTGTTAAAACTTTTTTATTTTTATTTTTTATTTATTTTTTACAATTTTTTCCATTTATCTGTTTTTATAATAAAATTTTCATACTAAAAAAAATTGAAAAAATAAAATTTTGAAAAAAAATAAAAAAAATGTTTGGTTTTTCATTAAAAACATTAATATGGCATCACTGTATTAAGAAAACGACGCCACCATCCAATAAAATTTATTCAGCTGACATCAGGTGATTTTGGCTCACATTTTTTGAGCAATTAATCCTGATCCTAAACTCCTCCTTTTTTAGTCAATGTTATCGGATACAAATTTATTAAAAAAAAAATGTATCTTTTGTTTAGAAATAGATTATTTTAAAAAAAAGTTTAATTTTTAAAGCTTTTATGAATTTAGCCGTTTTTAATATAACGACCGCCAGGCGCCAAAAAACGGCTAGAGCCGCTTAGCCGCCAGCCGCCACATTTAAAGTCCTGGCTAGTCGCCACGATAAGGAAATGTCCCTAGGAACTTTCCTTGACATCGAGGGTGCATTTAATAACGTATCCTTTGAGTCCGTTCAG